>JASANF010019381.1:0-14645 GCA_030248245.1 Trissonchulus sp. WLG1_4 | reverse complement strand
CAAATATGACCGAATACAAAATACAAATACAAATTACCAAACACAGTACAGCGAAAAAACTTGTGTTAATCGCAACCTTTCACAAAGGATGAGGGTCGGCGTACAATATCGAACTTTTTTGCCCAGTAGTGTATATATACAAATTCGTTGCACCCTCTTGAGTGAAACAGTTCGCAAGAATCATATTATATTCATCATATCATAATCTTGAGCACTTACTTCATAGTGATTACAGTATAGCTTATGTGTCCGCAAGATGAGAGCTAAGCAAAACCGTCGAAGTGAATAACAGCGTGATCAGATCGTCCATATTTATACCCAAAAGTTGATTAATTTGTTGTATGTTATCTCACTTTATGCTTAGCTGTAGTTGGTATTTACCTTTCATGCTTGGCATAATCTTAGGCTCTGTACACGTAAAGGGGTCCCATTTTTTCGGGGGCTTCAAAAAACAGTTTCACTATCGACTGAGGGGATTCTTAGAGCTATTAGAAAACATTCAAACAATTTTTGAGGGATGAAAAATGTCTTGGGGCGAGATTTATGAATATGTCCCCTTTACCGCCCCTCTTGCTCGGATAAATTTGGGTTTGTGAATTGCCACAGGCTGCAGCATATTGGGATGACATAAGATAATGGTTTAGTGATAAATAATTATTCAGCACAGATGTTTAGGGCACAATAAAGTTTAAATTTAATGACTTTATTTTGTGTGTGCTTTAGATGCGTCTTTTTGATAATTTTGAAGATACCGTTAGACATGACATATTTGGGTGAAATACATGCTGTGCAGTTCATGTTTCGTCTGTTTTCATTTTTCGAAGAATCCGAACCATCTGCGGTAATGTCCAGGCTGATTTGGTTAAACTTTTCGGTGGACTTCAGAAAACAGTCGAAACCTAAACAGACTTCAGGAAACGGACAAAACAGTTTATGCTGACATCAGTTAGATGACTTTAAATTTCGGAAAACGAAAGCAAGAACGAATGTAAAACAAACAAATGGGATGATTCATACTTAACGTCGAAAACTTGAAAAAGCAAAAGTATGACCCAGGCCCTTTCATGCCGGTACTTTCTCTGTCTAGGCAGCCGGACTCTGACACCCTCTAGTTTTTGGCCATTGCTCGAGCTACGTGCGTCGTAGACATATCGCAAAACCGCCATTCGACAGAAAAATAATGGTGAACAGAACATAATTAGGTATTCGATTAAGGGTCTAGGACGCACCGTTTTTGAGTTATAAGCGCTCAAAACTGAAAGTTTGTAAAAATTTGCGCAGTCGCTAAGGCATAATATGTACCTTACCCTAGAGTATTAACACAGAAACAGTGCGCTTTCCATAGTTGAATGCTAAACTACAATATCCGCTGTATCTGATGCACAAAAAGCTGACTGCCGGAGTTGCGATTACCTAATCAGCATAAATGTGGCCATAAAGAAAATACTACTTTTTGGATTTAAAAAAGTCAAATTTTCACATTGCTTAACTAAGCATAGGTTTTGTTGTATGGCGGTAGAAGTAAAATTTGGCTGCTATACGCTTGGTAGAAAAAATGTTCGCGGATTAGTTGACTGGGACAAACTTAGCCAAGTCTTATAGACCCAGATAGGGTATTAATAACGCTGGTGCCATATATTTAGCCCGTCCAGGCATGACAGGGTTAAGCCAACTCAAAGTTTCGGCTTGGTGCTCTGCTACACTACAGTGCGGTGCAATCGAGAAAAGCAATCTCTGTAGTGTACTGTAGAGTTCTGCCCGGGCCCGGCGCTAATTTTTATTCAGTCGGCTGGCCCGCGGGCCCGTCGGCCCGCAACCCGCAACGGCCCGGCGGGCATGTATCGGGCCGCGGGCCGGAAGCACCCAGTTCGGCCCGGCCCGGAAAATTCGTTAGTGGCAGAACTCTAGTGTGACTGAGTGATCTCTGTGAAAAGATTCCAGTGATAACCATTTGCAAACCACAGCCAAAGAAAGATTCGCTTGGCTTTTTTACTGTTTATACGGTATGGCACGCAGGGTAGTGACTTGTTATCGGTGAAGACTGCCAGGAGCTGATAAGCCCTCACTTTTAAGCGAGACAAGGAGTAACTGAACTATCAACCATGTATGTACAGCAAGCGTTGTGGCTTGCCGCGTGAGCCGCCGGCCAGGCCGACAAAGATGTTAGTTCGTCTACTAGGCGGCCGTCAAAAGCCGGCCGGCTACCCACCCCCCTCAGTTGAGTACGGGCCCAACGTCTTAAAAACTAATACAATCTCTCTACAATGAACAAATCTCTAGTTCTATAATGTGTCTGACCAAGAGTACATAATAGGGAAGAGTATGACACTCTTCCCTATCCTAGCTAACCGGCCCGGACGATGCTCGGGCTGAAATAGCGCTTTTACGCCTTGATTTCAGGGAGGGTACCCCCCCTCGAATCATGACATGTCTTGATTTCAGGGGGGGACCCCCCCTCAAAACCGGGAAGTGTCTTCATTTCAGGGGGGGTTACCCTCCCCTCGTTTCAGCAGACTGCCAGCTCGAAATCGGTGGTGTCTTGATTTCAGGGGGGGGGGGGGGGGGGGTACCCCCCTGGTTTCAGCACGTTGCCAGCATGGTGAGCTGGTGGTGTGCTGAAACGAGGGGGGGTACCCCCCCCTGAAATCAAGACACCACCAGCTCACGCTCACCATGCTGGCAACGTGCTGAAACGTGGGGGGTACCCCCTCCCCCCTGAAATCAAGACACCACCGATTTCGAGCTGGAAGTCTGCTGAAACGAGGAGGGGCGGTACCCCCCCTGAAATCAAGACACTTCCCGGTTTTGAGGGGGGGGTCCCCCCCTGAAATCAAGACGTCATGATTCGAGGGGGGGTACCCTCCCTGAAATCAAGGCGTAAAAGCGCTATTTCAGCCCGAGCATCGTCCGGGCCGGTTAGCTAGGATAGGGAAGAGTGTCATACTCTTCCCTATTATGTACTCTTGGTCTGACGCACACTTTCAGCGAAATTGATTGAGAAACATTCGAGATGTAAACGTTTCTCAATTTCTTGAAAGTTTCTCAATCAATTTCGCTATTTGCCAAAATAACCCCAAGGGTATTTGCAAGTCTTTTTGTAAGCAGACTATGAATAAATAGAGTTATTAACCTTTTATCCCTACCTTGATGCTTATCAACGCATCGACAATTATGTACTAAAGTGTGTTACGCAGAGAATCTACGCGCTGATTGGCCAGCCACATGTTGCGCAGAATGTCAACATGTGGCCTGAAAACGACTGGGCATCTGCCTATGCTAGAACACAGGCAGGTTGGAGAGTGGAGTGGAGAGTGTCTCACTCTTCTTCTATAATGGGACGCTATTATGTACTCTTGGTATAGCCATAGAAAAATTACAGTCATAGTATTTTATAAATATAATTTTATTGAAAAAATAACCAAACACATCTACAACGCGCAGTGCAAAAAACGCAGCGAACAAAACAACCAAATTTGACCCGGTATCTACAAACCTGAGGTCAAAAGGTTAGACTACAAATTGCAATGAATAAATTATGGCATATTATTATACACATCAATTTGCGTAGTACTATATACACGATAAACATTAACATAAACATAAGAAGTTACCTTACACAAATGGAATTTTTGGGGAAGTCTAAAGTGTATAAACTGGTCAAATTTAGTTTAAATAAAGTCAAAAACTATTCAATAAAAATTTTTATGTCTGGAAAATCAGGTAATCCATTGGCACAACGCATGAGTTTCATGCACAACAACCAAAATTATCATGATTTTGTGTTCACTTTGATACAAACTGATACTAAAATATTAATTAATACTCTTGATTCTTCAAAAAAAAAGTTAATGGTATTGATACACAGAATCGACCAAATAAAGCTACGTCTCTAGACGTAAAAAAATTATACTAATATAAAGTCTAGACTTAATTTTCAGACTACAACTGTTATCCAATCCTCAATCTAAATCAGTTGTTAATTAAAAAACAAACCATTGCATAATGTACAGTCTTTTTTGGTCAAACCAAGTATATATATACCAAAAAACAATAGAGTCATGTTTTGGTGGTGGCCTTCTGAATAAGTTGCCTGAGAATCCGATTGGGGGTGACCAGAATGTTGGCGAGGGGGGCATTGCTCATGGGACTGGTCCGTTTGCCGCTGTCAAGCCAGGCGGTGATGGCCGACCGCTCGTACGTATAGCCGTCTGCAATTAAACTTATTGGATGGATTTCACCGCATTGGTTTTTAGAACCATGTTTTTACGTACGTCTGCATATCATGATTTCCACATTATTTCATTACGAAATATTGCCTGGCTCGTTACGAATTTCGTAATTTTCTAAAACCATGGTTTTAGCTTAGTTAAAAATTCAACAGAACAAAGCCTTGCCGTACTGCAGGTTGTAAATTTTAACTGAGCTAAAACTATGGTTTTAGCAAATCTACGAAATTCGTAACGAAGCAGGCAATATTTCGTAAAATGAAATTATGTGGTAATCATGATATGCAGACGTACGTAAAACCATGGTTATAAAAACCAATGCGGTGAAATCTACCCAATAGGCTCTTCATACTTACAGCCGTATTGCCGTATAGCCAAATAAATTACAAAATAATCACGCCCCTAATAGTTTATAGGATGAGACTGTGGCGTGATTTTTTCGTAATTTTACCGGATCAGCAGATATACGGCTGTAAGTATGAATCGGGCCTTACTGTCAAGAAAGCCCCAAGCGAGGATTCGAACCACTCATCTCTGGATCTGCAGACCAGCGCTCTAACCATCTGAGCTACTGGGCCAATGCTAAGCTGCCACTGGCATGCCTTTAAGTACATGACGCCCTGACGGGCCTTTTTTCTTTTCCTTGCTTCACACTACCACATTATATTATACAAACTTAAAATAATGTATCAAGAACTAGGACCAAATTTTTTTCGCAAAAGCTAGCACTAAAGTAGATTGCAATAGTGAAAAATTGGCTGCTTAACGCGTTTTTTACAAACTAACTTTTCATTCACAATAATCACTACATTTGTAAAATTTGTACAACTCCCACGCCCAGAAGCGAACACACACTCTCAATAAGTACGAAAATGAATCGACCTTAAAAAATCAAATTACCTTACGTAAAAAATACCCAAAAATTACCGGCAGCTAAGACAGGATCTTGCATAATTTCGTGGGTGATCGGACAGTGGAATTCGGCCATTAGGCGCCCGCCAGTCTCCTCACTGCCAGACCCACTGTCGCCATTCAAGTCGATCAGTTCTTTCTCATCGGTCGGCTTTTTGCGAGCCCGTCGATTTCGCTCTGCATCACCGATCTGACTGCTGGCTTCTGAATAGATTATATACCATACATGTGTGGCAGTGGGTTCACGCGAGCGAGCAGTCAATAGCAGTAATATAAAAGTTTAATTAAATGGCTGACAAAATGGCAAGTAATAGCTCGATCAAAAATATCAGTGCAAACAGATAATTAAAATATAGCAGATTCCGGACCCAGGCAAACAGCCTACTTGGTCGTCCTGTCGATAATCACTGACTCTAGTTTCCAAAAATATTCCTATTCAGCATGAAATTGCCCCCCAATTTATGTTTAAAGAAACCGACGCAATTTAGATAAGACTTTTAGTGGTCAATAAAAGATCTTAAGAAACCGACCTGACAGCAGATAAATTTTGAGGGCTAAGTACTACTTTAGGCGCTCACCGCTACACATGTATGCGGGGGGGCTGGCGGAACCGAACCCCCCCCCCAAAAAAACAAACACAATCGAAAATCGGGGAGAGTGTATCGAAAAACTGGGCAAAATTGAGTAAAAAATGGCACTTTTTTGGAAAAATTTTATAAATTTAGGGTATTTTTAGTCGATCAGAGGAGGGATGGTCCCAAAATTTGGCCAGAGAGGTCCCCCAAAATTTTGACCCGGTTCAATATAAGGATTATAATCATAACATAGGGGAAGAAAAAACAAAGAAATTTTGAGCAGATTTCTTACCGGACGACTTAAAATAAATTAGCCGGATAAATTTTCGTCCATTCTAAAAAAACACTGACAGTGCCACAATTTTTCAAGTTGCTGCGTTCAGGGAGGAGCAGACGGGTGTCCCCCCTTTAGGTTTTGTTGTCATGCTTTAATGACCCTAAAGTTTCAACCCCCACCTCCCAAACTTTTTTTCAGAGAGTACGCCAGTAGTACCCGTATACCAATATACCATCAAGAAAACAGACAAACAATAACCAACTTTGCAGAGTGTCGGCATATTGCAGTTTCCAGATTGCCATGGTTTTATCATTGGAGCTAGTCACAAGCAGACTGGCGTCCCAGGAAAAAGCACAAGTCGTCACATATCTGGCAAACAAAACAAACCCTATTGGCGCCGGGATTCACAAAAGGTGTTTAACTTTAGACTCGGTCTAAAACGTTTCCAATGAAACACAGAACATCACAATCAACCATTCTATGTGTATTTCATAGATCACGTCTTCGACTTGGGGTCATTTCCTAAAGTGGATTAAACGGATTAGATAAAATTTGTTTGCCTAATAACTTAACACAATGTTGTGGTAGACTTAATCTTGTGCACAAGTGGGAGGTGCTACAAATAGTTGCTATTGCAAATTTCGTTTGAAGTGATAAACGATATCATGAGTTATTGGCCAAATAAATTTAATCTAATCCGTTTACTCCATTTTAGGAATTGGCCCTTAGACTGGGCTCACGCTAAACTTGCTCTGAATACCGACGAATATTTGCTCAAGCTTACGTTAAATTACTTAATTCATTCAGGTGACATCCAAGGTGATTAACTTTTGTGTATAAACCTTTTCATCAATACTTCTGTCTGCACACATCTGCTTGAAAAAAGTTTTTCAAATTTGCAATTCTTTCGCTTGCTCGTAACAACTTTGATGCCCAACAAAGTATCTTTGAAGAAGACGAAAAGAAGTCTCCATCCAATAATAAACTGCTGCTGTAAGTAAGAATCATAGCTATCTACAGTACAAACCAACGTATTGGAGCTGCCGCTATTATGCGTAAGAATACATCCCTCGCCATAAAATCTTGCCACTAAACACAACTTAGTTGAACACAGCCAAGGGCCCAAACGAGGTGTTTTTAACAATACCTTTGATGGTGTATGATCCGATGGAGCAAAGTTCCTTTCATCTAAATAAAAAACGTGAGTTTTTTGGGTAACGAACACAAATCAAAGTATTAAAGTCAAGACGCTTTTTTATACAATAAAAATTAGAAACAGCAATCATTCAAAACCACAAAAAATGTCCATAAGAGTCAAAGTGAAGTTAATCAAACTTACCGGATCCCACAAGATGACTGTTTTGTCACCAGCTCTGAAATACAAACATAAAATTTTATGAATAAAAATCTAAGGAAAAAAACTTGTCAGCGTTGGGCCATTTACCTTAAATCATACACGCGTGTGGGTGTCCGTTTGTCTGTAAGCAAAAAGTTTGACCCAACCGCTGTGGTAAAAATTAATATATTATCATACTATCATGATGATTGTATTTCAGTAACAAAACATTCCTGTATTGGCTAACGGTCACTAACAAAATATGAACAAGGCTTCACTTGAGTCGTCACCGGTATCAGCAATTTTTTTGTTATTAGTAACTCTATTCTATGAGCCAAAAACAAAAATCCCTGCACCTACGCAGAGGCAAGCAATTGTCCATTTTTGGCAAACTCCATACTCATGACATTCTGCGCATGGCCCTGCAGCGAAACATAAAGGGAGACTTTCATTTCGGCACCGCCCATTTTCACACGCCAAATTTTGATCAAGTCATCATAGCCGCCAGAGGCAAGCAGATAGGTGGACGTGTTATCTTTGCTGGAGCTAGACAGGGGATCTGAAAAAAGTCAAAAAAATAGATTGAAAGGCTGAAAGATTTAAATCGAGGCTTTTCGATGTAAACACGGCGTCATCCTAAAACTTTTGACGCAGGCTTGTATTGTATTTTGTTTTTTTTGTAGCGATCTTTGTAATATATCTTGTATTTTCACGCGAAAACAGTTATGATAAGGAAACTGGGTCAACCAAGGTTTACCAAATCCGTAACTCGTCTAAAACACCTGCACAAAATATAATATTTACAGGGCAGCTCCAGTAAGATTCTGACAATAATGTGTCAACAATAAAAATTCGGTCGAACGAAAGTTCTGAGACTGTTTATGAAACTAGAATATTCGGACTTAGTACTCTGGTTACTTTCTTTTTCTTATTATTCTTATTCTTCTTATCTTATTCAATAAAGGGTCCGAGGAATAAATAAAGTCCACCATAAAGTCTACCTTGAAAGGGACTAGACAGGGGTGAGAATTCCACGGTGGTGACGCCCAGGTCGTGGGCCTCGGCCAGGTGCAGCAGGTGTCGCCCGGCGCCCATCTGGACGTCCCAGAAGCGCAGGTCTCCCAGGGTGGATCCGGACACCACGCACTTCCCGTCCGGACTCACTGACAGCGTCAAAATGGACGCCTCGTGACCCTCGCAAACCCTGCAGACAAAAAAACTGACAAAATGAGCGCTTTAGATTATGCTTGAAATTCATTTAATCTAATAATTTAATTAAATTAATCAAATTAATAATTTATAATTATAATTCATTTATAATTTTAAAGGCGTCCTGTGAAACAGTCGTGATCTCATTTTCAGCAGATCGTCATTTAGCAGTCGTCCGGTGCAATTTGGTATATTTTTTGCTTTAGATTAAAAACTAGTTGATAGGTAATATGCAAACATTCAGCCGTGTTCATAACCGGACGGTCACGCAATGGTTAGAGTGACATCAAAGTTTTTGGGTTTCATTTCCACCTGATCAAGTCAAGTCACAACGTCACAATTTTATCTACCTCAGTGATGTTAACCAAGAAAATTTATGCCTAATACCCCAGCTTCTAAGATCTACAAACCATCGAGCTACCGTAATTTTCGCAAGGTATTCAAGTCCCAGATGACAAAGGTCTCGTCATCGGAGCCAGTGAAGAGCATTTTGCCATCGGGCGAAAATCGACACACACGAAGACTGGCCCCGCTCTCGTGCTGAACCGAGTGCACACGGCGACCTGAAAATATGACCTACAATCTGTAGTCCCAACAGGGACCACAAACTACTAAACAAAAGCTAAGTACATTCAATCAAAACCTAGCTCTATCTTAACCAATACATGTATGAGTGGGGATGGGGGAGACCCCTCACCCACCATATCCTGGGTCCATGGTGGAGGTCCCAAAAATTTAGGCAAAATTTAGTAAAAATGGCACTTTTAGGAGAAAATGCCAAAAAATATTAGGTATTTTTGGTCAACCAGTGAGGAGGACCCTAAAATTTGGCCGTAGAGGCCTCCCCCCAAAAATAGTATTATTGCAAAAAAATCTCACGGAGCTCTTGCATTCTGCAGATATATACATGTCTGTTCTGACGTAAAAACGCCACGTCCTCTATACACCAAGACGTGTAATAGCTACTGGCGTTTAGGCGACAGTGTTGTTAGATCAATTTTCACACGCATCTACCCTCCCTTTTCAGCAGTAAATCATCAGTATCACACTTTTCTTCTACCCCAAAGACACTATTATGTACTCTTGATACGAGCAAAATTAGAGCCCAACCAACCAACCAGTTCTAATGTCCCAAATACAACACAGGCCGTCCTGAGCACAGGAGGCCAGCAGATTGCCCGAGGGCGAGAAGGCCAGGTGCTGTACAGCATAGGAGTGGGCCAGCAGGGGACTTTGGGACAATTCGGCCAAGGCCACGGCGTGCGGGTTCACAGGGTCATCTTCGCATACCTGAAACCATGCGGCCGCATTCCGTGTATACACACACACACACACACACACACACACACACACACACACACACACACACACACACACACACACACACACACTTCCTCAGGACGAAATGAGATGACAATCTAAACTCAGTTCATGACACAGGGACAGGGACAAGGACAAATTTAGGACAGCTGCTGCGAAAAATTGACAAATGCGTTTGAACTAATTTTTTGTATACGATCTGAAAGTCACCTTGACTATCTTCATGCCGAAAGTTGGCGTATTTGGCTAGGCAGTTTTTTTGGAATCGCTTAGCGACAAAACAATAGGGACAAGGACGAGGATGAACCGGGCCTTAGTTCGACTAAGCGAGTTAAAATACTATATAGATATTATAATTATATATACATATTATATTCATGCAACGGGGTTGGAGAATTTTAAAGGGGGTACTCCGGCTTACTTTTGGATACCCACCCACCCTGACTGACAGAAAATATATACCCGAAAGTTTTGTAAACTTTTGGAAGCGCATTACGTAGTTTTGCCTTGATTTTCGAGATAGCCCCCTCCCGCCGGTTATTGATGTTAATACACCCTCTTATATGTATTATACATATAAATTTATGCCTAAATGCTTATGCCTATGCGCAGGGAAGTAGCCAGGGGGGGAATGGGGGGAATTCCCTTCCCCCGAAATTTGTTCCGACTGAAATTTTACACAAGGGTCCACCCTTTGGTGTTTATGGTCCGGCCGGAAAAAATTTCCGATGCGTCTCCAATTGACCAAATTTGGCCTAAAACTCAAAAATTTCCCCAATTTTTTTCTGGAGCTGCCGCCCCCAGACCCCTGCAACTCCTTGGCTTCGTGTTCCTTGCTTTTATCTTGCATGAAAGCATGTGTAGTGTATCGTTTTAGCTGTTTTATTATTACAAAAATGACATTTTCCAATAAATGTATAAACAGTTTTTAATGTCAAAAAATTTCGAAAAATATATATGAAATTCGCTAGCTTCCGACCCCTTACCGGCCCACCATTTTTGTAACTTTCGTTACTTTTAGCTGCAAATTTACGTTCGATGCTGCTGTGGTCGAAAATTAGCACTGTTTTTTGACCGAAAAATGCTAATATGTGTCGTTTTTTGCGTTAAAATAGCAATTAAGTGCATTTCAACACACTTCAAAAAATCGAAAAGTCATCCCCCCCGAAACTTTTTTCTGGCTACGCCACTGCCTATGCGTATACTTCAACAAATTTTATTCTTGCTTTTCACTAGGTAGTTCACTTGGAACTGCTTAAGAACAGAACCATGGTTTTTTTGCGTAAAATACTGCGTATTTACGCAGTGAACCTTGAATTTACGCAGTGAAAAATAAAAATACGCAGAATTTACGCAGCCTTCATGTGCCCACCAAGCGGCAGTAAATCAAGCTTAGCCGGAAAATTTTTCCGATACGTCTCCAATTGACCAAATTTGGACTAAAATGAAATGAAATGAAATATTTACTCACGAACACAAGGCATTGTAGTGAGAAACAGGAAAGAAAAACAATTTATTTTGACAACTTAACAAACTAACAAAACATATATAACAAAAACGCATATCATAAATTCAAAAATCTATTCAGCTAATGTTGAATTTAAATAATTTTTACAAAATCTAATTCTGTTAGAAAAAGCATTAGGAGAAGGTGCAGAAACCACATTTTCTGGCAAATTATTCCAAATTCCTACCACCTTATTTGCAAAAAATTTGGCTCTAATATTCAGTCTTGCACGAGGTATTCGAAGTTTAAAGCTATGCCCCCGAAGATTTTGCACTAAACTTTCTTCAAAAAATTCTCTAGGTTCCAAAGAAGTATAACCATGCAGTAATTTATAGGTCATCAACAATAAGCGACACAATCTTCTATAAGCTAATTTATCAATACCTAGTAATTCGCAACGAGCATCATAATTCAAATTTCTACCATACAAAATCCTACGAGTAAAACCTCTCTGGACAGCTTCAATAGCTCGAATTTCTTGAAGCAAGAACGGATCCCAAATTTCACAAGCATATTCTAACATAGGTCTGACATACGTACAGAAAAGACCTATCAAAATTTTCGGATCCTGTACACAGAAATTTCGAATGAGGCAGTTTGCAGCAATATGACTCTTTTTGACAATTTCTGCTATATGTTCAGAAAAACTTAAAGAGCTAGAAAATTTCACCCCCAAGTCTTTCACAACATTTGCTTTTGGAAGTTGCTGATTAAACAAACAATATGCAGTGCATGGGTTATCACGACCAAGGTACATTACAGAACATTTATAAACAGCTATATTTAATTCGTTGATTTCTAGCCAATTTGATAAATTATATAAATCATCTTGAAGATTTCTACTATCACCATTTCTCGGATACGTAAAGTACAGTTTACAATCATCGGCAAATATACGTATTTTAGAAAATTCCACCACATTAGAGATATCATTGATGTAAATCAAGAAAAGAGTTGGACCAAGTACCGACCCCTGTGGGACACCACTATCTAAAACTTTCCAGTCTGAATAGCAATTATTAATTTTTACGCATTGACGACGCTTCGAAATAAAAGATTTCAACCAGTTAAGTAAAGGGTCCCCAATACCATAGCTGCGAAGCTTAAGAAGCAATTTTTGATGCGGAACGCGATTAAATGCTTTTTCAATATCTAAATACACAATATCCACAAAATCACTTCTATCAACTGCAGCAGAAATATCATTTAAAGTAGCTAGCAATTGCGTTACCGTGGACCTATTTTTCAAAAAACCAAACTGATTTTTGGAAAATAGATCGTTATTCATAAAATAGTTGATTAGACTTCGATTTATAATACTCTCCATAATTTTACAACCAACAGAAGTCAATGACACGTCCCTATAATTTCCAACGTCATATCTCGAACCTTTGTTTTTGAAAATAGGCACAACATAAGCATCTAACCAAATATCAGGTACATGACCTTGTAGTAAAGAAGTTTCAAAAATGATAGAAAGAGGTAAAGCCAGACCTAAGGCGTATTTTTTATAAAAAATAGCAGGAATTTCATCAGGTCCTTGCACAAATGAAAACTTCTGTCTACACAGTGCCATATACACTATTTCTGGACTGAACTTAACAGTTAATAACGCAGACTTTAGTTCAGAGGGTAACAGGTAAGGTACAGGCAATAATTCTACTCTGTATACACTAGCAAAATAATCACTCAACAAGTTACATTTATCAGGTTCTGAAACAGCAGTATACACTCCATGTTTTAGTGCAGGAATAAACGGCTTCGTTTTTACTTTGGAACGAACATAATTATAATATTTCTTTTTTGATGGATTTTTCAATAACTTTTTCTCATAATTAATTAAAAAATCACGTTCCAAAGCCGAAACAGCACAAGTTAGTCTTTTAAATTCGAATTCCGCCAGTGGATTTAAGTCCCTTGTCCAAATTTTCAAAGCCCTTAATCGCTTCTGGCGCAACTCTAATATAAACTTTGGCCAACGGATTCCAGTCGAATTTTGTTTGACTTTCGGAACAAAACGAAGCATTAAATCTTTAACTATATTTTCAAAAGTATTCCAGAAAAATTCAACAATATTATAATTTGGAATATTAGTCCAAAAAAGCCCATGCCACTCAATATTACATAAGCAAGCTAAAATTGAATCGTCATCTGCTTCATTATAATTATAACGCCACACTGATTCACGATTACAGTATTGACAACATAAACTGATATGCATCATGCAATGATCACTAGTTACAAATTTAGCTCCAACTTCCACATTCGTAACTAAATTTGGATCATTACACAATACTAAATCCAGAACACTAGGTGGAGAATACCTGGTCGGTTCCTTTACTAGATTTATTAGCCCTTTACTATACAAATCATAAACAAAATTTCTTTGCATTTCGTTGCTAGACATAAACGTGTCCCAGTTAAAAGAACTCAAGTTAAAATCACCTACTAGAACAACCGACTTTCTTGATGACACAATAAATTCAATATCTGACAAATACATAGCATAGTTATTGGTGTTGGGAGGTCGATATATAACCCCAAAACGAACAATTTCATTTCGTAGAAACAAATCCAGAACTAGGGTTTCCCCCGAAAAACCTCGTTCAGGCTCAACTACCATAACTGATATGTCGTTACGAACAATTATACAAACTCCTCCACCGTGTCTATCTCGATCACGACGAACCAAAAAATAAGGCTGACCAGAAATTAAACTAGTATCACTAATACTGTTGTCCAGTTTCGTTTCCGTAATTGCAATTAAATCAGGTTTATCATTTTCAAGAATTACTTGTAATTCAATAGTTTTGTTGACAATTGAAAAAGCATTAAAATATAACAATTGTAAAAATGCTTTTTTGTCTGCATTTTGGATGTTTGAAAAAAATTTCAAATTTGCATCATTCATATAACAATTCTTAACATTATACTCAATCATAGTACCTAAGCGTTTGGGGTAACTGGCACTCCAAGAGCAGGCCACTGGCTCTCCGACAGCACCGGGGGTCCCTTGGAGGACAGTGCAGGTCCCACAGCAGGCTCAACCAGGTTTTCAGCACGAGAGGATGCAGCATTTTTGTCACGCGCCATCTGCTGTGCGTATTTCCTGCGTTGTTCGCGTTGCTTGAAAGTCAAATCTTGCCGTACAAAAATACCTCCTCCTGACCGATCTCTGGCTTGACCTGGTAGCTGGCGTTTGCGCGCCGCCGCCAGAAAGTCCTCCTTAGGACCGACTGCGGAGAAAGACACTTTCACCATTCTCGGCTTTCCAGCCACCACT
>JASANF010019379.1:0-20147 GCA_030248245.1 Trissonchulus sp. WLG1_4 | reverse complement strand
TGCACACTTTTTTAAAATTTTGCACACAAAAATTAAAATTTTGCACAATAATGCACAGTGCCCGATGGGCCTGGGATGTGCTCAAAATGCACTGTTTTTAATGCCAAATCGAAAGAAATTCTGGGGGCTGCCGCCCCAGACCCCTGCATCTACTGGCATAACTGGCGGCATCATCAACGGCGGCAGATTTTTATACTGCTTCTTGGCAAAAGGCACAATGATTTGAGTAATTGCTGTTCAAATTGCTAGAGTTTTATTTTTCTAAAAATCGTGTTACACATTGTCAAAAACCATGGGTGGATTTCACAAAAAATGGTTTAACTAAACCATGGTTTTACGTACGTTTTTATATAATTTGCACATAATTTCGTTACGAAATATAGCCTGATTCGTTACGAAATTCCTAGATTTTCTTAAACCATGGTTTCAGCTTAGCTGAAATTTCAGCGAAACAGAGACCTGCTGTGCTGCAGGTTTTAAATTTCAACTGCGCTAAAACCATGGTTTTAAAAAATCGACGAAATTCGTGACGAATCAGGCGTTATTTCGTAATGAAATTATGTGCAAATCATAATATAAAAACGTACGTAAAACCATGGTTTAGTTAAACCACCTTTGTGAAATCCACCCCAAGTCTCTAGCTCCCCAGACCTCCACAAACTACGGCATCTACGTTTCTAAACTACATAAATTGTCGCACGAAGTGGGGGGGAATTGCTTTGCTCCACCCATTCTGAAAATTTCCTAGATCTGCCACTGATATGATTTTATGTATATAACGTAACAAGGGCATACATGGTATATAACGTAACAAGGGCATACAAGGGGGGATGGTGAAAATTTCCGCCCCAGAATTTTTTTCCAGTAAAATTTTACACAAGGGACCCTCCTTTGAATTTCATGGCCCGGCCAAAAAATTTCCGTTTCGTTTTTATTAACCAAATTTTGCCCGAAAAATAAACAATTTCTGCATTTTCAGGGGACTGTCGCCCCAGATCCCAGCAATAACCCAGAACAATTCGTAAACAATTGCTGATGAAATGTTTTTCAATGCAAAATTTATTTCAAAATTCAATATATATATATAAAAGCTCTGGCTTCTTGGGACTGCCGCCCCTAGGCCCCGCAATCACCCAGATTCGCCAACAAAGTGTTGCTTAAAGTTGCTTTTTTAATGAATGTTTTAATGTTTTAATGAAAATTTTATTTTAAAATTCCACAAAAGCTGTGGCTTTTGGGGGCTGCCGCCTCCAGACCCCCGCCAATTATGGCAGACACATTTTTGCAAGATTAAGTTAAGGAAGGTGAGTCGGCTTCCCTACGCTCAAAAAATTTCTTGTATCTGCAGCCATTGTGCTAATGCCAGTAATTTCCAATAGTTAGAATTTCAGCACACCAACATAAACATAGCAGCAAAGCAGCAACCAGTAAGGGTGTATATACCCAGGGTGGACGGATGGTGGGAAACTGGGAATCCCCTCTTTTTGGTTTTTATGGTCCGGCCGCAAAAATTTTCTGATATATACGTCACCAATTGACCAAATTTGGCATAAAAATCAAAATTTTTCCGATTTTTTGTGGGGGCTGCCGCCCTTAGGCCCAGACCCAGACCCCTGCGACTCTGTGGCTTACTAAGCCTTGCTATTACATATCTTTCATCAAAGCCTATGCCTATATAATATACACGAGTACATTATGCTGCATTTGCATGTCTACACGAGTATATTTACTATTTGCTCCATTTACTTGTGTTGTATACACTGTCTGATGTGACGTGACTTACTATCTTACTACGTGACTAATTCTGATGCGTCTCCAGTTGACCAAATTAGGTCTGAAAATTAGAAAAATCGCCAATATTTTTATGGGGGCTGCCGCCCCCAGACCCTTGCAACTTTTTGTTTTAGTAATCTTGCGTTTGTAAGGCGTTTTATGAGTGTTAAAATTGCTAAAAAATGCCTTTTCACCCATTACAAAAAAATCGAAAAGTCATTCGAAATTTGTTCTAGGTACGTCACTGATACGTACGTACCTCTAGAGGTATAAAAACGCGTATATTAGCTTCTATATAGGCGGAGAAAACGCATTTACAGTTTGCACAGAAAAATAAAATTTTGCACACTAAAATTAAAATTTTGCACAATTATGCACATAAAATTTTTTGAAACAAAAAACCCTGATATATATATATATATATATCCAATAAAAAATCCAGACGCACCCCTTCCTCTTTAGCAATAACAACGCAGCGCCTGTCCAAAACCACAGAAAAACCTGCAATCCGAATCACCATCTAAGAAGACGTCGGAAAGCATTCCGAGGAATTTCGGACATTTTTATATAGTATTCGCATTCGCAGAGTTTTCGGCCGTTTTAATGAAAGCGTCGGATGTCTTGATTTTGTATAAATAATTTATAAATAGTAATATAAACACATGATATGATATGAATGATGACGTATCAATTGCAGTCTGAACATACATGGGCGTGGGGGGGTTTTCACCCCCCCCCCCCAGACAGGTCCGTTACCCCCCCCCCCAGAATGTTTTGAAGGTAGCTCACGAAGCAAAAATAGCCGGAAAAGTTGCTCCGCACCCCCCCCCTCGCGGTAGCTGCCCACGTATGAGTCTGAATATACCAATTTGATTTGATACAGTCTAAAACTTTCTATATTAAATTCGGATAAAATTTAAACATTCTTCGGATGTAACTGTTGATTGGTTGATTTCATGTGACCAATCAATCCTTTCAATCAATCAATCTTAGGCACCTTAATTTGATCCGAATTTTGTGGAAACGTTTTAACATGAAATTTATACAAAAGACATTAAAAATGTCTAAATTCCATCCGAATTTTAGCTGAACTTTTTCATAAATAAATTGCACATTTTCGGACAATATTAAGACATACGAAGTTCTCATTAAAACGTTTAAAAACTCTGAATACCATTAAAACGTCCGAAATCTCCGAATACTTTTCTGCTTGTGTTTGATCGTGTAAAGGCCTTGTTTGGTGCTGTTTGCTCGTGTTTGGGCAAGCAAATGTTTTCGCGTGTTTGGACGTGTAAACCCGGCTTAAGCCTCAGCCTAAGCACTAAGCCTAAGCCTGAAAAGGGTTATCTGTACTTTACATTGGCGCAGTGTGCCTATTTTTTTATCAAAATGGATTTTTTGCAGTTGGTTCCAATTAGTGAGTCTGTAAAAGACGTCGATGTGTGGCTTAAGGGGGTAATGTCGTTTTCGTGGTTTTTGACATTTCAGTGTAATTTTTGCGCCTACAGAACTCAAGCTAAAAACGGACTACGGCTTCGAAACTTTAACCACATTATCTTTAGGAAAATATCCCCACCCGTTTTTTTCCTTTTCTAAAAATAGTTTGTAGAGTCGGTGTTATGGGCTTTTGAAAATTTTAGAGAAAATTCAAATTACGTGATTTTTGCACAAAAATGTCATTTTCTCAACGTAGAAATGACTTATCAACTATATCAAAACAAGTAGGCCCCAAAAAGGGCAAGGTTCCTTCCCCGGTGTCTACCTTTCAGGTTTAAATGAATCGGTTCTCTATTCCATATGTACTTACCGTAATCTACTTCGTATCTTTCTCTACTTTATAACTAGCTTATTCTTACTTAATCTAAATACGTAGTACGTACAAAATGTGTTGCAGGATGTTAAGCATCCCGCTGCACGAACCATTTGGCTCAAAAATGACACTTTGATCTGAGCTAAGCAAATCAGCTCTAAGAACAAGAAGCGATAAGCAGTGGTTTCTAATAGTTCTTATATACTGCTGGTGAAACATCCCGGTGCCGATTTTGAAAAAGTACCTACATTGTTACAGCAGTGCACATCGATAATTGATTTTCTGCATATACGCAGACAAAAATCTGCAGGCAGCTCCCAAGCTGAAAATACACGTAAAACATATATACTGGCTATTCAGCCTGCTCAGTAGCGTTAAACGCTATGAGCAGTTAATTTCAAAACAATAGTTCCTTCTCTAGAAGGAACAAAAACGGGTGGGGATATTATGTCAGTGCATAACTGCAAAAACTTTAGTAGTTGTTGGCTGATCTTGAGTTTCATAACTGTGGCGCAAAAATTAGTCAAAAAAACCGCTGATGGGGTGTATTCAAATGATTGCAGCAGTAAAATTGCAAAAGATAATCTGCTTTTAAATATAGGTTTTTTAAAGCTAGAAGGTGTAAAAAAATGTAAAAAAGACCGCTCTAGTTTTCGTTGAGGTTAAGTGCAGTTATGGTAGTTTAAAAAAACACCTAAAAACGCAATTACCCACTTAAACAGTTCAAGGCGTTCATTGAGCTGGTAGACCCTCCGGATGATAAAAAACTCAAAACTTTGAAATATGCCGTGTCGAAATTGGGTGAAATTGTGAAAATTGATGCCTATCAATCCGTCATGGACCAGCTTGAGGGTGTCGATACGTCGCCATCCGACAAATCCCCGGTTAAATGCAGTTGGGGGTGAAAATAGTGGACCTATTTTTTTGAGTAGAGCACCTTGGGGGAAGCATTTTTGCTTCAAGAACCCCTATTTCATTTTTTTGGATTTTCTGAGATATGACCCCGCGAAATCTGAACCCTCAGTGAGGGACGTTCTCGGATTTTTTCCGAAGCCCTTGTTTTTTCCGTTCTAATCGTGTCTAAATGGTGTCAGATTATTGTTTACAAATTTTTAGAATCAAAACAAAGGCTCTTTGATCGAGTTCCTGCCGAAAAATTAACCAAATTCGGATCAAGTGCAGTTGGAGGGGGGAAAATAGTGGACCTATTTTTTGGAGTAGAGCATCTTGAGAGAAACATTTTTTGTAATAAAAAATATCCATAAATTTGGATTTTCTGAGCTATTACCCCTTGAAAGTTGCATTTTCAGTGTTTTTGGAAGTGAATGTCGGCCACATTTCGAAGCCAAAAATGGCTGTAATCTGTTTTTGGATGGTTTTGAGTGCGTTATGATGTTTTAAGGCATCGTCTAGGCTTAGTTGGCAGGATTCTCTAGGCTAAGCTGGCAGGATTTTTTCTGAAAATTTCGATTTTTTTATTGCCTAAGCCTGAGCCTACGCCTAAGCCTGAACCTAAGCCTAAGCCTAAGCCGGATACTAAGCCTAAGCCTAAGCTCAAGCTTAAATTAAGGTCAAGTTTGAATTTGGTCTAAAATTGGACGTTTCTGGTGAATTTGGCCAATTTTTCGGCAGGAACCCGGTCAAAGAGCCTTTGTTTTGATTCTAAAAAATTGTAACCAATAATTTGACACCATTTTGACACGATTAGAATGGAAAAAACAAGAGCTTCGGAAAAAAAATTTCGAAAACGTAACGTCCCTCACTGAGGATTCAGATTTCGGGGGGTCGTATCACAGAAAATCCAATAAATGAAATAGGGGTTCTTGAAGCAAAAATTCTTCCCCCAGGGTGCTCTACTCAAAAAAATAGGTCAACTATTTCCCCCCCCAACTGCATTTAACCCAAAACGAGTTCAAAACGCTGACACTTTTGGACTAGTTTTGAACGTGCGCATTTTGTTCAAAACCAGTTCAAAAATTTTTGAACTCGTTTTGAACAAATTCAGCAGCCAGCGTACAGATTTTAGACTCGTTTTGAACGTTCAAAACGGGTTCAAAATTAGTTTAAAATGTTTTGGACTATTTTTGAACGAATTTTGAACATTTTTTCTAGCTGCTGCATTAGTGTTCTATGTTTCTTTACTGCTGCATTAGTGTTATGTGTTTTCTCCATTGCTGTATAGCGGTTACGTATATATATTCAAGGTCTAAATATATATACTATTTATTGTACCGTACTATTATTATTATTATTTTACCACTGTATTTCAGGATAGGATTCGTGTTGCGTCGAGTTTTGTAATGCGTATAATTTGTGTATGCGTATTTGACCTTTGTGTATATCATATATACTGTTCAATATTTAGCGTTGAATGGCTCTTAATTGTTCAACTTTTTTATAATTTCCTCTTACTATATATGTGTCCATTATGTGCACAAAGAATTAATGTGTCCTATCCTGCGGGGCACACAGGAGACAAAAAACTTTTCCTTTTTATTGTAAAATTTCCTTCAGTAAACTTTCTTATCATGTAACACATTTCAAACAGGTACATAACGTAATGTATCTACATCATTTTAGCAACTTTTCCTTTCTCATTCTTTCATTTCCTTAATTCAGTCCCATTTTTCAGCTCTTTAGAAACAGTATATATAAGCAGCATTTCCATCATTTTTCCATTCTTTTTCCGCCTACATATATATAGTGGTGCGGGGAAAAAAACATATTTTCAACTTTTCGGGTCCTCCTGCGCTCCACATAAATCGGATCCATTGATGCTCGCGGCTGTTATAACGGCCATCTTTCGCCTAACTGTTGCACTAATAAAATGGAATCTAACTACTCACGTTTCTAAGTAATAAGCCTCGGAACCTCCGGGGAAAAAAAACCCTATGCGGGGAAAAAACCCTAATTTTATCGTAAATGTGGCTGGAAATGTTCAGGCACTTAGTGTGATACCAATTTTCACATAAATCGCACTGCACTCCTGTAAATCCAATTTTTCGAGAGCAATTCGGGCACTGGGTACTGTCGTCCTCGGGCGACTGCGGCTCCAATACGGGTGAAATGTCCCCAGAGGTAATGGGAGATGATGTGGGGCTGCGTGCCAGAAGGGGTGATTTCGGATCAGCTTTCTTGCGCGGCATCGTCTCTTCCGGGCCTGAATCAAACGGGGTAAAAACCTTTGGCTTGGGTAAAAAAACCTAAAAACCTTTGGGTGAAAACAAAGATTATAGCCAACTTTGGCTTCGAACTTTGGCCTACGTTCACGTCCAAAAACACTGAAAATGCAATTTTCAAGGGGTCATAGCTCAGAAAATCCAAATTTGTGGATAGGGGTTCTATTACAAAAAATGCTTCCCCCAAGGTGCTCTACTCCAAAAAATAGGTCCATAATTCCCCCCCCCAACTGCACTTGATCCCAAATCCCCTCCAATCTTTTGAGGAGTTGGAGTACGCGGGCGATGTGATTGAATTTTCTCGTCAACTGAAGAAACTGGCTAAGCATATCGTAACTGACACCAAGGCAACTGATCAGCTTATTCGACAGCGGCTGCTGGAAATGATGGCCGTTAGCAGTCGGCCTCATTACGCAACTTTGGAGCTGAGTGCCATCGTGAAGAAGCTGTCGGAAATCAACTGCGACGATATTTTTGAAAAGCCATCTGTCTGCATGATCCGGAAACGTTGGTGCACGAAATGCAAAAAGAACTCCCACACCGCGGATAAATGCTGGGCTAACTTGCGCTGCCACGGTTGCGGACAACTGGGACACATTGAGAAGGTGTGTAAGAAGTAAAAAAACTGAGCGTTCCTTCCGTTTCTGCCACAGGACAGACCGACGGAATATTCATTCCTGTGACGATATCTGACTATGTTCATACTTCAGCCTTTGTTGATGCTGGCTCTCAACTTAATATTGTGACATCGTTGTTTCTTACCAAGTGGAATTTACAAACTTCTGTGCGCTCTGTTACTCGATTTTGTAAATTGGCAAACGAACAATATTATCAATATTCTGGAATTATTCACCTTCCCGTATGCTGCGATAACAGAACTATGTCTCTAGAATTTGTTGTGTTTGACGAAGCGCCATTTGATATTTTGATCGGACTGCAAGGTTTGAAAATCTTGCGGGTCTGTTTAGATATCGGGGTTAGTTCGGTGATGGTAGAAAATACTCAGCTAGGTGAACAGATATCAAAGAAAGAAAAAACAATCTGAAAAGTTTGCTTCTGGAAAATAGTCAACTTTTCTCTGACGGAGTTCATGACCTTGAAAAATGCACCACGTTTAAGCATCGAATTGGTACTGACGCCGAATCACCTATTTATCAAAAAAATTACCGTCTGCCGTATGCTCTAAAAAAGGAAGCCCACGAGCAGATTAAACAAATGCTTTCTGCCGGTATTATTCGTATGTCGTCGTTTTTCTGGGCGAGTCCCTTTTTCCTTTTGTGAAAAAAGAAAAACAACGGGAAATTTCAATTTGTGATCGATTACCGTAAGCTGAACTCCGTAACGCGAAAAGACCGTCACCCAATCCCTGTGGTCGATGAAATTCTTACCACTATGTCACATGCGAAGTATTTCACAACTTTATATTTAGCGAGCGGGTATTGGCAAGTAGAGATAGAAGATCGTGACAAATGTAAAACGGCATTTATTGCGGATGATGGCATATACGAATTTAACGTTATGCCTTTCGGACCCTGCAATGCTCCAGCCACCTTCCAGCGTATGATGAACACGGTTTTTGCCGACTGTAGGCAACGTGGGATCATACCGTACATTGATGATGTGATAGTGGCGTCTCGAACATTTCAAGAACATCTGAAAGACATAAAGTTAGTTTTTGATCGCCTTGCTAAAAATAACCTTAAAATGCAGCTGCCAAAATGTAGTTTTGCCAAGAGTAGTGCGACATATTTGGGACATTTAGTGAGCGACAAGGGCATCCAACCTGACCCCGATGTAAGGCTTCACTTGGGAGAACCTCCCTTACTCCCTATTCATACTTCACTTACCTTTCACACTTTTAATAATATGAATTTACGCTCATAGTATTTCAACGTTATATACGTATCGCTCTCTTGTGTGCGTGTACGCTTAGTCTGCCTTTACTGTAAAGTAGCTGTGAGGATCCAGTTGGTGTGTGGATTTTGGCCTGTGTGTCGGTGTTAGTAGTTGTTCTGCCTTTTTGTTATACTTCCCAGTTTTCTGCCAAAACGGCCAGCCCGTGTTTTTATTAAACGTAACATTTCTATTTGTTTGATCGTGTCCGTTTTGGGCAGTTTATTCCTAATGGCCCTGCCGACCCAGTTCTAGCTTTGTCCTCAGGCAGTATTGGCCAAGAGGGCCCTGCCATTCCTGCGTTCCGTGTGTGCCGTATTTACTAGACCACTGCTCGCTACCCCCCCCCCACATATTCGGGAGGCCTTTCTAGGCTGCAGCAGGCGGTACATTCTGTGTGCTGCGCCTGCTGCGCCTAGCCCCGTAGACTAGGTAAGCCCCATTTCCGGTCGGTTCCGGCAACCCCGGCCCGTACGGAAGACCCCGCTCATCATACCTGGAAGCCCCGCTGCTGGTGTGGTTAAGGCTAGGGGCGAGAAAACGATCCTCCCCTGAAGCTGGTACCTACCGTGCCCGCTTGGGCCATTAGTAGGAGCAGCACCGAGTCGCCTTAGAAATGTGGCGAGGCTGCCAGTACCAGTTCCAACCACAATGGGAGATCACAGCAGCCTAACACTGCAACGGCTGACCAACCGGATGAAACGGCTGAAACAGGATGCGGAGGATGCATGAATTCCTTTCGGGAGGAGTTGTTGCATATGCGCGAGATGCAAGTTCTTGCAATGATGCATAACCAGCAAAACGCACAGCAGCAATTTTTCCCTAACCCAACCGAGACGGAACCACAGGACCAGACCTACCAGGGCGAAAAAAGTACCCCAAAAATGAGTTGAAAATCGAAAAATTCTGAAAAATTTTTGGCTGTCGCCGAAAAATGGCCAGAACTAGGGACCACCCTCCCCTTCCGCCAGAGGTCGGGCACCCCCCCCCTCGCCGATTCACCCCGTACATCTCTGTTTATGACTATAGAGTGGTGGGTCAAAGTGGGTCGCGGGACGGGTTTTTCAGCGCGGGTTGGGTCGCGGGTGGGGTTGGGTGGCGGCCCGCGGGTCGAAAATTCTGACCACCCCTGGGGACACACCCCGTGGCAAAATAATTGTTTTACACATAGTGACCATGTTCTTACTTCACCTGTAACTCTGTTAGCATGACACTGAACTGTGTAATTGATCTACTTGACTTGTAGACTTGACTTGACTCATTGACTTTCAGGTGGCCTGTAGCTGAATAGGAAGGCAGTTGAACTGTTAACCGATTGGTTGGCAGTTCGATTCTGACAGGCCACACAACTTTTTTCAATCTGTAGCTTTCATGCTCGAACACCGTTCTAAGCCGGCAATAGCGAGCTATAGCCGGGCTACACCGGTTATTCCTAGTCAAAACGCGGCTATAGCGCTAATAGCCGATTGCCAGCGCGGGCTCATCAATTCTGTGAAATGGTTATAGCCGGGCTATACCGGCAATTTCTAGTCAAAACGCGGCTATAGAGCTAATAGCCGATTGCCAGCGCGGGCTCATCAATTCTGTGAAATGGCTAGGTATAGCCGAGCTATAGCCGGGCTATACCGGTTATTCCTAGTCAAAACACGGCTATAGCGCTAATAGCCGATTGACAGCGCGGGCTCATCAATTCTGTGAAATGGCTATAGTCGAGCTATACCGGCTATTCCTAGTCCAAACATGGCTATAGCGCTAATAGCCGATTGCCAGCGCGGGCTCATCAATTCTGTGAAATGGCTAGGTATAGCCGAGCTATAGCCGGGCTATACCGGTTATTCCTAGTCAAAACACGGCTATAGCGCTAATAGCCGATTGACAGCGCGGGCTCATCAATTCTGTGAAATGGCTATAGCCGAGCTATACCGGCTATTCCTAGTCCAAACACGGCTATAGCCAGCGCTAATAGCCGATTGACAGCGCGGGCTCATCAATTCTGTGAAATGGCTATAGCCGAGCTATACCGGCAATTCCTGGTCAAAACGGTGCTATAGCGCTAACAGCCGATTGCCAGCGCGGGCGCGGGCTCATCAATTCTGTGAAATGGCTATCTATAGCCGAGCTATAGCCGGGCTATACCGGTTGTTCCTAGTCAAAACACGGCTATAGCGCTAGTAGCCGATTGACAGCGCGGGCTCATCAATTCTGTGCAATGGTTATAGCCGGGCTATACCGGCTATTCCTAGTCCAAACATTGCTATAGCGCTAATAGTCGGTTGACAGCGCGGGCTCATCAATTCTGTGAAATGGTTATAGCCTGGCTATACCGGCAATTCCTAGTCAAAACGCGGCTATAGCGCTAATAGCCGATTGACAGCGCGGGCTCATCAATTCTGTGAAATGGCTATAGCCGAGCTATACCGGCTATTCCTAGTATAAACATGGCTATAGGGCTAATAGTCGGTTGACAGCGCGGGCTCATCAATTCTGTGAAATGGCTAGGTATAGCCGAGCTATAGCCGGGCTATACCGGTTATTCCTAGTCAAAACACGGCTATAGCGCTAATAGCCGATTGACAGCGCGGGCTCATCAATTCTGTGAAATGGCTATAGCCGAGCTATACCGACTATTCCTAGTCCAAACATGGCTATAGCGCTAATAGTCGGTTGACAGCGCGGGCTCATCAATTCTGTGAAATGGTTATAGCCGGGCTATACCGGTTATTCCTAGTCGAAACGCGGCTATAGCGCTAATAGCCGATTGACAGCGCGGGCTCATCAATTCTGTGAAATGGCTATAGCCGAGCTATACCGGCTATTCCTAGTCCAAACATGGCTATAGCGCTAATAGTCGGTTGACAGCGCGGGGTCATCAATTCTGTGAAATGGCTAGGTATAGCCGAGCTATAGCCGGGCTATACCGGTTATTCCTAGTCAAAACACGGCTATAGCACTAATAGCCGATTGACAGCGCGGGCTCATCAATTCTGTGAAATGGCCATAGCCGGGCTATACCGGCTATTCCTAGTCCAAACATGGCTATAGCGCAAATAGTCGGTTGACAGCGCGGGCTCATCAATTCTGTGAAATGGCTAGGTATAGCCGAGCTATAGCCGGGCTATACCGGTTATTCCTAGTCCAAACATGGCTATAGCGCAAATAGTCGGTTGACAGCGCGGGCTCATCAATTCTGTGAAATGGCTAGGTATAGCCGAGCTATAGCCGGGCTATACCGGCTATTCCTAGTCCAAACACGGCTATAGCGCTAATAGCCGATTGACAGCACGGGCTCATCAATTCTGTGAAATGGTTATAGCCTGGCTATACCGGCAATTCCTAGTCAAAACGCGGCTATAGCGCTAATAGCCGATTGACAGCGCGGGCTCATCAATTCTGTGAAATGGCTATAGCCGAGCTATACCGGCTATTCCTAGTCCAAACATGGCTATAGCGCTAATAGTCGGTTGACAG
The DNA here is from genome assembly GCA_030248245.1 of Trissonchulus sp. WLG1_4. NCBI lineage: Eukaryota > Metazoa > Nematoda > Enoplea > Enoplida > Ironidae > Trissonchulus > Trissonchulus sp. WLG1_4. Next base: position 8,024 of record JASANF010019379.1, on the reverse strand, counting down.
CGCGGGCTCATCAATTCTGTGAAATGGTTATAGCCGGGCTATACCGGTTATTCCTAGTCGAAACGCGGCTATAGCGCTAATAGCCGATTGACAGCGCGGGCTCATCAATTCTGTGAAATGGCTATAGCCGAGCTATACCGGCTATTCCTAGTCCAAACATGGCTATAGCGCTAATAGTCGGTTGACAGCGCGGGCTCATCAATTCTGTGAAATGGCTAGGTATAGCCGAGCTATAGCCGGGCTATACCGGTTATTCCTAGTCAAAACACGGCTATAGCGCTAATAGCCGATTGACAGCGCGGGCTCATCAATTCTGTGAAATGGCCATAGCCGGGCTATACCGGCTATTCCTAGTCCAAACATGGCTATAGCGCAAATAGTCGGTTGACAGCGCGGGCTCATCAATTCTGTGAAATGGCTAGGTATAGCCGAGCTATAGCCGGGCTATACCGGTTATTCCTAGTCCAAACACGGCTATAGCGCAAATAGTCGGTTGACAGCGCGGGCTCATCAATTCTGTGAAATGGCTAGGTATAGCCGAGCTATAGCCGGGCTATACCGGCTATTCCTAGTCCAAACACGGCTATAGCGCTAATAGCCGATTGACAGCACGGGCTTGGCAGATTAGTAGCCAAGTAGCCAGCCTCGGTCGGGTCGCCTCGCCGGGTGATTCGTTGAATTTTAAAGTAACCAAGAGTACCAATATATCGATGTATTAGACATGTTTTTACGCGGCGGCCTCAGCCGCCGCGTATATACTATATTACAGCAGCAAAATTTAACACGTATCTTCTGCTGCTGTGTATTAATGCACTGCAGAAGTTGGTAGGTCTGAAAATACATGTAATGTGTGTGCGTGTCTGTTCTTGGTGTGTGTTAATCTGTGATCTCAGTAAGTGTACAATAGCACACAGTTCCGACAGACACAAATCTTCGCAGCGAACAGATCATCGCACAAGTGTCATGGACGCAAAGCACCATGAAGATGAATACAAAAACCGACAGTATACTAACTTTCTATCTCAGCAAAAAACTATATACAATTTTTACATTTTGCAAGATAGTCAAGAGATTTAAAAACTCAGTATAAATGAGCTGTTTTTATACAACTGATAAATTAAAAGTTCTTTTTATAAACTTGTGGCCTAAAGTTCCTGATAATTTCTGGTGTCAGGAGTGAGCAAAGAAGAAGAACCCTTGGAATAAGAAGAAGCAAAACGTCATCATGGCTAGTGCAACTGAAGACCGAGGAGTGAAGCCTCTCAAGGGGACCATGGACAGATCCTGCCGATCCCTACAAAGAAGCTATGATGATGCCAAAACAAAGTTAGTAGCAGTAGAAAGAGAGACTTTCTTCGACCAAGATTTCATCAATCTGTCGACCAGCCTAGAATTTTTAAAGAGCCAAGCCACGTCATTTGAGTCAAACCTGTCCCGGTTTGAACAAAAAGCTGCAGACGATGACGACACTACATACCAAAATGATCAAGACAGATGGAGCGATTTGCTTTATGACAGCCAAGCTTTGATCAACCAAGCAGAGATGTTCATCAAAAGAAATTCAGAAGCAGTGCCGATCACAAATAGCACAGGAAGTTCAGACGGTTTGGCAGAGCATTTTGAACGGTTGCTTACAGTGTTAGAAAGACAGCAAGGTCCACCAACACCGGTCAACACCGCTTCCGAAGGTAACACTACCTACAGTGGTCAAATGTTTGCTAAGCTTCCTAAGCTGCAGATGCCAAATTTTGATGGTGACATTTTACGATGGAAACCCTTCTGGGACCGTTTTGATGCATCTGTCAATCAGAACAGAAGATTAGCTGATGTTGACAAGCTGAACTACCTGCTGGCGTGCGTAGACGGGGAACCAAAGAAGATAATCGAAGGGCTGACCGTCACAAATGCCAATTATGCTGTTGCCCTGTCGCTACTGAAGTCAAAGTATGAAGACGTCAAGTTGGTCGTACAGATGTGTTACAGAAAGCTGAATGAACTTCCGACGGTAAGAAACGACGTTGACTCACTGAGAAAGTTTGCTGCTGAAGTTGAAAGTCACATGGGGAGCCTAGAAGCTTTGGGTCAAGATACCAATGATGACAACTTTACCTCCATCCTATTTTCAAAGTTACCAGCTGCCGTTTTGATGCAACTAGAGATGCTGAAAGACGATTCAACAGAATGGACGACAAAATTGGTCCGTGAAAAGCTATCAACGTATGTCAACAGAGCAGAACGCGTGATGAAGATTTCAAGCGACTTGTCCAAGCATTCCCTCCAAGAAACCTCAGCCGACACCCTGTTTGCATCAGAAAAGCATTCAAAGAGCAACAGGCAGAAACAAAGAAACGGTGATTACAACAGATTCGAAGGCAAAGTGAGTCAAGACGGACGATCAGGAAAAAGGGATGTCAAGGGACAAGCTGAACGATTTTGCGCCTACTGCAAAGGAGAACACTGGCCTGATCAATGCCCGAAGTTCAAGACCTCCAAAGAAAGATTCAACGCTCTCAAGGGAAAATGCAGCAATTGTCTGAAAGACGGACACAAGAAAGCGATGTGCAAAAGTGAGAAGCCCTGCTTTTACTGCAAACAAGTCAAGAATCATCATTCATCATTGTGCTTCACAAAGTTTTGCGTCAAGGGGCAACGGAAGGGGGAACATTTCAACGTTGCCTTTGAAGATAGCAAAGAAACCAGCCAATCGGAGGATCAAGCAACGGATGTCGAAAGTGAAGCAGCAATGCTGGCATCGGGAGAAGAAGTCCTGCTGCAAACAGCCAAGATCCCTGTCCAAAGATCGGATGGTAAAGGTGATGTTATCACTGCGAGAACCTTGTTTGATCCAGGCGCCAACAGAACCTATTGTTCTGAGCATCTGGCCAAGAAACTGGGATTGAAGGTAACAAGAGGTCCGTTGCTAGTAGTCAACCGATTTGGCACCGCGAATCCTGTGACCGTAGAAACTAAGTCATCCAAGATCAAAGTAAGATGTTTGGATGGAAAAAAAGTTGAAATTGAGGTGTCCGTGATACCAAAAATCACTGGAAACCTAGTGAGGTCAAAAGTAGAATCTAAGAGTCTAGAGAGGCTAAGCTGTAGAGTGACGTTGGCTGACGAGTTACCTAGTCACGCAGAAAGTGGTCCTATCGATTTTCTCATCGGAAATGACTATTATCTAGATTTTGTCACCGGTGAGAAAATTGAAGTTAGCAAAGGTCTTTATCTCTTGGGCTCTGAATTCGGATATATACTATCCGGACGTTTTCCAGTTGCAAGCAAGAATCACAGTGATGTCACAATGCTGATCATCGAAAGCCCATTGGAAAGACAGATTGCCAGAAGTGGTAACCTCTTACTGTCAACCACGTGCGAAGCAGCCAATGAGCCGATTTTGAACAAGCTACAGCTGTCGGATTTCTGGTCTTTGGAAGCCATTGGAATAAATGATGAAGCGCAAAAGAACGACGAAGTGGAAGCTATTGCTGATTTCAATAGCAATGTCCGTTTCGACAACGGAAGATATGCCGTGTCGCTGCCATTCAATGAGAAAAAGGAACAACTAGAATCTCATTATGAACTCAGCGCCGGAAGACTGAAGTCCTTGATGAAACGGCTAAATCAAATTCCGGAGCTCCGCAGCCAGTACGCAAAGATAATTGAAGATCAAGAAGCAAAGGGAATAGTAGAAAAAGTTTCAGACGAATTTATACCAGCACGAAATAACTGCCACTACATTCCTCACCACGCTGTTGTCACACCGCAGAAGGAAACAACAAAAGTTCGAATTGTGTACGACGGATCTGCTAAATTGAAAGAAGGTAGCCCAAGTCTGAATGAATGTTTGCGGCAAGGACCAACACTGCTGAAAGATCTTGGTGGCCTCCTCCTACGCTTCAGACTAAAACCAATTGCGCTTGTATCAGATATTGAAAAAGCATTCCTGCAGATCGAAATTATACCTGAACACAGAGATATGGTCAAGTTCCTGTGGTTGAAAAATGTTAGTGAAGAAGTGACCCAGGACAATATCCAGGTCTATCGCTTTAGCCGGGTATTGTTTGGCCTAAACTGTAGTCCAGCGCTGTTGGCCCAAACCGTACAACACCATTTGGATAAAGTCAATACTCCTGCGGCGCAACAAATAGCTAGAGATATCTACGTAGACAACGTTCTCACGGGAGTCAACACCGTCACAGATGCACGCGCATTTTATAGGGAAGCCAAAAAGATCTTTGGCGATGCTTCCATGAATCTCAGGGAATGGATGTCCAACTCTGAAGAGTTCATGGACTGCGTTAAACCAGAAGATCGAGCAAAGGGTCAAGTTATTAAAGTGCTAGGAGTCAAATGGGATGTAAAGATGGACAGCTTAAGGGTCGGTGGTCCGAAAAATTCTACAAGCGGATCAGTATTGACAAAAAGACAGTTGCTCTCCGAAATTTCAAGCATATTTGATCCACTTGGTTGGTTTGCTCCATGCACGATTCAAGCAAAGGTCCTGTTGCAACGTTTAATTGAGACAAAGCCAAAGTGGGACACGGAAGTAACGAAAGAAGTTGAAGAAGCATGGCAATCCAAAGACTTAAAGTGTCTGAAATATCAAGCATCCAAATTCCCCGGTATGTGCCAGTTGGATCGAAGTCAAGTTTAGTTGTATTCGGGGATGCTTCCAACATAAGTTATGCTGCCGCAGTCTATTTGAGAACAGAAGTCGATCAAGAAGTAGAAGTCAGTCTAGTTATGGCCAAGAGCAGACTGAATCCAATAAAGAAGTTGACGATACCAAGATTGGAACTGATGGCAGCGTTGTTGAGCACAAGACTCATCACTTATGTGGCAAAACATCTCCAAGTAAAAATCGACGAAATGTGTTTGTTTTCTGATTCGCAATGTGTCCTATCTTGGATGAAATCAGAGAAGCCATTAGATACTTTTACTAGAAACAGAGTCAAGGAAATTCAAGAAAAAGCCCCAAATATGATTTGCCGTTATGTTCCAACCGATCAAAACCCTGCCGATTGGGCAACAAGAGGGAAATTGGCCACAGAATTAGATGATTTTTGGTTTAAAGGACCAAAATGGTTGAAACTAAAGCCCGAGAATTGGCCAAGATCAGAAGTAGATCCATTTTGTCCGAAACTGGCTCAGGCAAAAATGAAAACGGCGCACGAAGCAAGCCTAGCGTCTTCGGCAGTACTACTATCACCATTCGACATTGTTCCGCAAAACTACTCACAGCTGCAAGGGTTGTTGAGAGTGACCGCTTGGTGCCTGCGATTTTGGGAAAATACAAAGAAAAAGTTAAAGGGTGAAAATACGACGTGTGCAGATACCTTAACAGCGGAAGAAATAATAAAGGCTAAAACACTATGGATCCAGTACGTTCAAAAGACAACCTACAGCGAGGTTATAGCAGCCATCAAGAAGGGCAAAAGAAACGAAATGAGTCACATGGGCCTATTTCTAGACAAAGGAATCATACGCGGAACATTCCGTATGTGTAATGTGGATAAGCCTTTCAACCTGAAGTTTCCAATTCTGCTTCCAACAAAACAATGGATTACAAAATTACTAGTTAAAAATGTTCACCAGTCGACCGGTCACACGTCGGTACCTCATACCTTGAACGAGGTCGTTTGTTTGTAAGCGATTTTTTTTGAGGTGATATATACTTCATGAATGTGAACCAAAAATTTGGCAGAAGATTCTCCCCTTTGAGTGATTGTGCCCCCCACATTGGCGACCCTCTGACTCCGGGTCACGTGACCCTCAAAAAGTGCAGTTTTAAAAAACCAAGAAGGGGGACCGTCGTGAACTTGAAAAATGATTTGTCAGAGGTTCAGACAAAAACTTGTTTCTAGGGGGTATTTGCGTCCCTGAACACGAATCGGGGAGGGGTCTCTTTTCGTCTAGGACCGTCGTGGATTCCCAAACAAACCACCTCAGCCCCCCTATGGGTTCAAATTTTTTCATGTTTTCATGGTTTCATTTTTTCATGGCCCAGATATTTTCATGTCTCTAGGCTAATTTGAGTCCCTGAACAGTGAACACAAATAAAGGGTCCTTTGCCTAGAATAAAGAATCCTGTGCCCAAAATAGAGGGTCCCCTCACCGGTCGAATCGAAACCCGTCGTAGCCACTTGACTAGTTCTTTTTGTATTATTAAACTTTAAATCACGCGCTATTTTTAATATTGTTTTTTACTCTAATGAATTTTTATTGCTATTGTGTAATGTTTGTCCGACACTTATTACTAGCTCTTTATCAGGTGACCACCAGTAGCCGTATTCTCAAAATTACCTGCAGGTAAAGTTACCCTGCAGGCTAATAAATTCAGTGGGTAAAGGTAAAGTTAAAGTCATAAATACAGCTAGCGTCTACTGTTGAGATTAAAAATTTGCATAACAGATTATTTTTACCTGCAAAACAAACACGGTTTTAACTTGAATCTCAAAGGTATGTAGCCTCAGTTATCACGCTGGCTTTAGTCACTGTCTGAGAATACGAGTTTATCTTAATTTTACCTGCAGGTATTTTAAAAATACGGGCCCAGAAATAAATACAACCGCACTCGAGTTTGTAAGGTTCATCGATCCACCCACCACTAACCATTTAATTGTAGTCATTTTAGCAATAGTCTGTCAGGTTTTTATGGTCTCAGGCTTCTGCCGGACCGGCAGAAATTTTAGAAAAAACAAATTCATTCAAATCTAGAGTGTTATTTCGGCCTAACTTAGACTGTCACGCTTTTATCCTGGCCTAACTTACTCAATCGGTGGAATGTGTCCGGACGGCCGGTGTCTTTAATCGGCTGGCCGGCGACTGTATGTAGGGCATTTCGGCCGTTCACAAACACTAAAGGCCGATTCACACGCTGCGATTTTACTGCGATTTTGCCGCAGCGTTTTTGCCGCTGCGGCAAAACGCAGCTTGCCGCAAGCAAAACGCAATGTCTGAACAGACGCAGCGTTTTTAGTGCGAAATGCCTGCGTCTTGAATTTGCTAAAGCGTTTTAAACGCCAGACTGCAATTAAACCTGCGATTTCATTGCGTTTTGATGCTACGGATGTGTTGGTTTAAACAATTTTCGCTCAGCAATTTCTAATTTTTCTGAAACAGCAAAGACGCAGTAAACTGGCATGCGAGACGCACTGAGGTCGCAAAGTTTGTTCAGACGGTGCGTTTCACTTGCGACACCCTGCGGCTTGCGTTTTGCGTCGAAATCGCAGCGGCAAAAACGCACCGTGTGAATCGGCCTTAAGTAGCGCTTAGCAGTGCCCTCCTGCCGTGCTAATGATGTAATTGCGAATTCAAAAAATCATTATCTTTGGTATAACACCGTAATTTAATATCGCATCAAAACTATATCAAAACTGCATCAAAATGCATCAAAACTAAAAACAGAAATTTTTGTCACATCAAATCAATTGAAAATTTAGGTTCTCACATCAAATCAAATCAAATCAATTGCTTTTCAGGAAGGCTGCATCAAATCAAAACTAATTTTACAACCCCCACATCAAATCAAATCAAATCAATTGAACAAGCAGGCCCCAAAAAGGGGCAAGGTTCCTTCGCCGAGTTGAAATTCTGCTTATTTTACCCAAAAGATCTCAGCTTCTCCTTTAGGTACTTTTGTTTTTTCCATCTTCCATGTATAGAAACAGAAAGCAGTAATACCTGTGTAACTTTACTTGATTTAGTTATAGTGCTTGATAGGTGTTGAATTCAACAAATTTGTCGAAAACACATGCCATATTGCCAAAAATATCCTATTGCATATTTTGACAAAGAAATGTTTTGACAAAACGATTTTTGCAAACAAAAGTTGCGTAATTTTTTTGCAAAAAAACAACACCTGGGGCCTGGGGGTCGAACCCGTAATGTAACCTGTAACAGATTTTGTTACTAGCGCTTTTGACCACTCGACCACTCCGCTTCGATGCGTAACGATGTTTGGTTATCAACATGTAGAAAGAAAGGACGAAAACAAACGTCAGTCTAGACAATCACGTGATTAG
>JASANF010019378.1:0-36353 GCA_030248245.1 Trissonchulus sp. WLG1_4 | reverse complement strand
ACACTAAGTATTATTTTACCGTATCGGTAAAATTAGGCGCGGCACGCACCAAGATTTCTTTGTCAAGAATTCTTCTAGTTTTGAATGCAGATACACTCTCATGTTTATGCGAGTCTGTATGTATGAAAAGACTTTAGGAAAGGAAATTAGGCAGTACTGCCTTTTGTTCGACGATTACGTTTTACGCATGTGTATGTACACATAAAATTTGAGGTTTTTCCTCTGAAGCAGAACACCACGAAGTTTGATTTAATGAAATTTTGAAAAAACGCCAATTATAAGCATTATTTTACCACCCTGTCTTTAGATCGCACCAAGAAAGAATCGCCTAAATATGTATGTATTAGTGAAAAAGAACGCTATTCTCTTCGAGGTTGGTTTATTCATTATACCACTGTTTTTTAACACTAAGTAGTTCTACCTCTGCACATGTGACATGTAAACAAAGTGACTAATTTTGTAGATAAATACTATCGACTATCAGTGTCAACCAGCCATTATCGTTAATACAGTAGCTATGTGTAGACACGCACACAAGACCTTGCCGTACATACACACGCACACACACGTAGAAAATGTGCGCGTAGCGTGCTGCATACAACACGCGCATGATCCAGCGGTAAACACTGCTGGCTTCAGTGATGCACTGAAACTGTGCATGTTTTACATGCATTTTCAGTTTCAGTGTATTAACTGAATTTAATATGCAGAATGTTCGGCCGCTAGAATGTTCAACTGCGCACAATGATATGCTATCTTCATGCCAAATTTTAGCCAAATCGGTTGAAGCAGCAAAAAAATATCGAATGCCGAAATTTACCGTGAGCACTGCTCAGTATAATTTTTTTGAGCCAGCAACTTTGCGTAGGGTTATCCGATTGCGCTGAAACTTTGCAGAATTTTGGGGTCCCAAGGGCCAAGGCCCTAGCAAAAAAAGTTCAGGTAGCCAAGCAATGTTACACAGTTTTTTAGATAATGTTAAAAATGTACCAAATCGAACACAGTTTTTGGTAGAAGCCGGTTTGCGGGCAAAAATGGACCTAAAAATAATCTTGCTGTTTCAAACATTTTTCGACTGCTATTTTGTGTCTGTCTAATAATGTGCATTTATAAATTTTTAATATTTTTTGCTCAATGTTCACCCATTTGGCAGTTTGCCAGTAAAAACTATAAAATTTGGCATGATATTGATATCAAGTAATATTGGTATCAAATGAAAGCCCACATCGTTCTGAGTAACTTTGCTTCTTGACACAGGTCCGAATTCGTTAGCTGAAAACAGTTATGGCCCAATACTTTGATTTCCGGAGCGCCCCCTTAAGGCCAAGGTTCAATTTGGTCAAAAATTGGACGTTTCTGGCAAATTTGGCCAAATTTTTGGCAGGAACCCGGTCAAAGAACCTTTGTTTTGATTTTAAAAAATTGTAAACAATAATCTGACACCATTCAGACACGATTAGAACGGAAAAAACAAGGGCTTCGGAAAAAAATTGTGAAAACGTTCCTCAGATTTCAGATGGGGGTTGTGGTTCAGATTTCGGTCAAGGTTCGACGGTGGAGGGGAAATTATTTTTGCCCATAAATCGCTTCCCACCCCATCTTTTAATAAAAATATAGAAACCCCAGTGTCAGCCAAGCCCCCAATGTGATCTCTAGCCCCCAAAATAGCTGTCGCCCTTTTTAATAAAAATCTAGAGTGAAATTATTGGTGTTAAAACCCTTAGGGGTCTAATAAGCCAAAAAAACGGCATTTTTTCGACTAATGATCCGGAGTCCTTTTGTATCCCCCAAACCAAGGGGGGTAAAAATTGAACGTTCTTTCGAATAGGCTAGGTTAGAAGTTTGTAGGATGTAAGCTCTAGCTGGAAATCAAACTTTGTCCAAAAAGTAAACTTTACATAAAATATTTTGCGCAAAATTTTGCAAATCGGTTTAGGCTTTGAAAAGCTGCAAAACTTTCTGACGCTACCAGGGTCAGGCTGATTGAAACGTAACAGCGCAAGTAAGGTTTAGTAGAAATTCCGGGTTATAGCTGCAAAATTTTTCAAATATGAAGCTAGTTGGGATTTTATAGTGCGGTAAAGCGATTGTCTTGTCTTGTCTTTGCACCCTACACCCGTCGCTTGCGGGAGGCGGCGGGCAGCGGCGGGTCAGCTGTAACAGCGATCCGCCCATTCTTGTGAGGAACTTCAGCAGGCTCTTCGCAGGTTTGCCCAGTAACTCGTCTAGGTCAGGCTTTGGGGACCCTCATGTAAGGCATCTTTCTCGTGCACTAGCCGGGCAGTCTGTGAGCATGTGCAATATCGAGTTCGCTTCGTCGCATTTAGGGCAACCGTCACTGTCGACTTTCCCGAACCTTGCCAGGATGTCATTGGTTAGGGAGCATACGCCGGTCCTGATTTGGGCAATGGTTCTCTGTTCCCACCGGGTGAGTTCATCGAGGCTGGTGGCTGTTGTGGGTGTGGTTTATCAGGCTAGCCCGGCGCAAGTCTGTGGCTGCGGCCTTGGCGGCTTGTTTGGCGGCAGAGAGTTCGAGCCTGGTTTTTCGTTGGTTGAATCAAATCAAGTAGCTTGTTTCGCTATCTCGTCAGCTGCTTCAGTTCCCCCTGGTCCTGCATGACCGGGTACCCAGACTAGGTCTATGTGGTGATGTTGTTCTGTCAGCTCTACAAGATTTTGCCACACGACTTGTCCTATTACACTGGTCTGTCTTAGCGGGCCCCGACTTATTACTTGTAGGCCAGCTCTGGAGTCTGAGTGTAGGCGGATCCGCATCGGCTGGCGTGGGGGCTGGATCAGGCACTGCAGCGCACTGTTTATAGCTATTAGCTCCGCATGTGTGCTGCTGCAGAAGCTGCCGGCTGCTTCTTGGCACGTCCACTCGTCTTCCGTTGGGTTAATGGTGACTATCGCCCCGCTTCCTCCGTTCTTGCCGTCTTCGGTTGATCCATCGCTCCAGATTAGGCAGTCAGCCTGGTGAGTTTATCGAGCATTTCCTCTGCAGCCCGCAGTCTCTCCCCTGAGGGGGCCATTTGCTTAGGCATATTCTCTACTTGGGTCCGGATGATGATAGCGTCGGTCTTCAGTGCTTGCCAGGTGGTGTTGGTGCCACAGTCCTGATTGGTTCTATTTCTGCTTCAACGATTCCGACTTTCTGGTTCATCCACCTTCCGATTCGTCTCAAGCACGGTCGAAATTGCATCACACAGTCTTCGTCTGGTGGTGGTGGCGGCGCGGGGGGTGGTCTGGCTGTTCTCTCTGTTTTTTGCAACAGTTCGTTGCCAGGCATTGTGCGCGCGATATTCCAGTCTCGGTGTCGGTGCCTTAGTCAGTAGTTCTTTTGCTGGGTCTTCGCTCGGGAGCGTATGATTCGGTTAACTTCCTTTGCGGCCAAAAATTTCGCTCGCCATGATAGTGGTTCCAGTTTCGCTTCTTCTATCAGCACGGTCGTCTCAGTCGGACGTAGGCATCCCATTATAATCCTGGCGCACATGTTGTTTTCGGCCTCAAGTCGGTTTCGCGTTTTGGGCGCCGCGTGATTATGGTAAATCGCCGCACCATACTCCCAGACTGGTCGAACATAGGAGATATATGTGTCCGGGTGGCTTCCATAGATCATTCCACTGAGTGCCGCGAGACAGTTGCGCCTTTGGCGCATCTTTTTCTTAATCACGTCAGCGTGCTTGCTGAAAGTAAGGCCCCCATCCCGTGTAACGCCAAAAAAAGTTGGGTTGCTATCGTACTTCAGTGTCGGTCCGCTCAGGTCCAGGTTTGCCGTTACTTTTCCATTTGATTCCTTTGGGTCTAGGGTGAAGATTGCGTAACAGCATGTGGAGGTCAATACGTCCATTTTCCATCGCTGGGTCCACTCGCTTGCGTGGTTGAGGTCTGTCTGGATCTTCCGTGCACATTTTTAAATGGTCTTAGCTTCCGTCGTTATGGCTATATCATCGGCAAACATTGACCATGTGCTGTCTTTCTGTGCCTCTTCGGTCAGGTCGTTGATATATATGAGCCAAAGCAGTGGTGCCAGGACGCTGCCCTGTGGGAGTCCTTCCGAGAAGTGCCTGTAGTCTGAGACTTCTTTTCCCTATCGCACTCTATTTCTCCGGTCTCTTATCAGCGAGTTGATCCACCTAGTGAAACACGTGCGGATCTTCAGGCGCGCCATTTTTGCAATCAGGGCCACACTCGATGGTAGGTCTTTGTGAAGTGCAGTAAGGCTAGTATGGCTCTTCTCGGGGGCTTGTTTTTCAGAGCATCGAACGCACCCTGGGTGACACGTGCAATCTGGTCTATTGTGCTGTGCCCTTTACGGAAACCCGTCTGGTTCTTGTTTATCGCTCCCCTGGATTCGAGCCAAAACTGCAGCCGGGTTTGGATCATGCGTTGAGCTAACTTTGCTACACAGCTCAGCAAAGTAATTGGTCGGTAGCTGTTCACATCGCCCGGATTTTTTCACTTCTTCGAGATAGCAATAATTTCTCCCCTGCGCCATGCAGCTGGTGTTTCCTTTCTGAGCCAGCTTAGATTTATCAGGCTGAGCAGGGCCATCAATCCTTCTTCTGGTAGTTCGCGTAGCATCTCATTACAGATTCCGTCGATTGCGGGGCTCTTCCCTTTCTTGAGGGTGTTCAAGGACAGTTTTAGCTCTGCCAGGGAGAACTCTTTGCTTGCACAGGCAGTTTCTTGGTGGTGGTCACATTGAGTCTTCAGCGCCTTGATTGCTTCGCGTCGTATTTGCTTATCCGTCGTCTTGTTTTTCTGGAGTGTGGATACTAATGCGAACACTTTGCAGAACAGGTTGGCTTTCTGGCGGTCAGTATACTCTCGTCTTTTTGACCACTGGTTGGGGCCAGCCGGGGGGTGGATTGCGGCTGCCGGTTTTGTTGTCTGTCGGCGTCCATCCATAGCTTTCAGTAGTCCCCACAAGTCTGCCCCTGTGCCTAGTTCAGTGACCGTCTCACGAAGGTGGCTAGTTTTCTGGTTGTTGACCACACGGTCGGCTTCAGCTCTAGCCTCTTTGTACAGACAATGCCACGTCCTCTTGTGAGTGTCCTGGCCGGGTGGCGGTTTTCAACGCCTCCTTGCGCTTTTTGACTGCGTCGGCACACTTAGAGTCCCAGAACGAGAGTCGCTGCTGTCCTCCGTTCCCCTTGGGGATGTGTCGCTATGCATCGGCTTTGAAAAATATAGAACAGATAAGAGAAAAATAATCAGGGATGGCAATGTCACATCACAGGATAAAATTAAATACGGGATAATACACACTCGTGTGTATAAATATGCATCGGCTTTAATGAAGCAAAATAATCAGGGATGGCAAGCCACTGCCCCAACGTTGCAAGGTTATGGGGGCGGTAGCCCCCCAGAAAAAATTGGCGAATTTTTTTATTCTTAGGACAAATTTGGTCAACTGGAGACTATGGATGTTTCAGTTAACTGATAACTGATAAGTTTTTTTAAAAAAGTTATCAGTTAAAGTTAACTGATAACTTAAGGTGGTAGTAACGTTTTCGACAGTGTTGCAGGAGTAACACTTGACAACTTACGATTGATTTTCAATCAATAATTTATAGTACGCATATTAATTTAGGAAACTATAATTTATTATGAGATAAATGCTTGCTAAACTAGCTTGAAACAAATTTTTTTTAGTTTTCACAGAAAATATTTTCAGCCAGTTACGACAATTTTTTGTAAATTTTACGTTTAGCTAAGCCAAAGTAATAGCTAGTCAAAACGGCCGTTTATTGAAAAAAGAAATAAATGACACACGAGCATGTCAAAAAGCTTCAATTTAGATGCCTAAACTTATCCTTCCGCTTTTTACATTTTGAGATTACGTCAGATTTATGTAACCTTTCTTTTTGAACTAAAGTACACTACACAAAAGTCCGCAAAACTTGACAACTACTGAAAGGATTTTGTTCAAAGTTTGGGATAAATTGACACACATATGTGTCTATTTTATACTAAAATTTCAAAAATTTTGTTTGCTTAAATTTTGCGTTACATTAATTTCATTCACAGAAATCTGTAAAAATGTACTTCCGTGGACTAAATCTCATGTCTCGATGTTGCAATCTTTTCATGCGTTATTTTACATGTTTTTTAGACAATTTCTGATGTGTCAATTTTTTTATTTGTATTAATTTGGCCTATTTCGTGAAAAATTAGATTCAAAAATTCGTATATTTTTCAAAATTCGAAAAAATTCAAAATTAAAGGTCCGTAACTTCTTTCCTGCATCATATAAATGCACCAAACTTAGCATTAAAGTTTACCCTTTTATTGGCTATGTTGGTGTAAAGAATAAAATTAGTTGGAGTTACACTGTCAATTTTACAAGCAAAACAAGAAAAATGCAAAAATTCACGAAATTTGACTACTTTGACAGTGTCTGCTGACTAACTTGTTACAGATTTAAGCTAGATAATGTGCATAAGTGTAGTTTCAGTCAAGTTCCTTAACGTGAAAAAGACAGCTATTAAATTCATTGAGTCAACCAAAAGTTATAGCACGTTATAAAAACTGTCGAAAACGTAACTACCACCTTAACTGATTTAATTACTCGGAGTTAACTTTAACTTTAACTGAAATCATTTTCAGCCTTAACTTTAACTGATAACGTAACTGATTTGAACTCCAAAAACTGATTTAAATCAGTTAACTGATTTTATTTTCAGTTATGCGTCAAAACTGATTTTATTTTCAGTTAAGCGTCAAAACTGATTTTATTTTCAGTTGAGCGCATAACTGAAAATAAAAATTCAGTTCAGCGAGTAACTAACTAGGTAACTGATTTAAGGTGGTAGTTCTATAATCGCAGTGACGTTTTTCTGACAGATCTATACACTATGAGTAAAGAGACTATAATTTTCTTAATCTATACCAAAAACACCCAGAGCATTTTTTATTTGGTGTAAAATACCATGGTTAAGACTAGCTACCACATTGGCTTACTAAACTGTAAGCCAGTGGAGTAGCTAGTCTTAACTTTGGATTTTATCAGTGATCAAAACGTGATAGTAGACAGTTTTGAATCTTGTTTCAAAAAATTTCAGCCATTTTATTCCTGCTTTACTTGTTGCTCTAAAAAAGAGCTTTGAAAAAAGCCTCACGTAAAAAAACTGCGATTCTGGAAGTACCACCTTCAAAAGTCAGCAAAAACTTGATAAAACTAAAATATTACTAAATAAGTAATTTGTATGGTATGAAATAACCCCTGTGTAAAAATTTTAAATTACGTCATAATGTCACGTGACTGCCAGAGCACTGCGCGTGAGTGAATTTTCGGCAAGCGATAACTAATAACATGTTTGTCTTAAAGTCATGATTCATATATCAAAATGTAGCCCTTGCGCTAATCTAGCTGAACATTATTTTTGTTTTTGATTATTTAGTGCGTATTTGTTAAAATTGTAATTTTTGTATTTTCGAGGTCGGTCTCTGAACACTAAAAGCAGTGGTATCATGGTCTAGAACGTTATTTTAAAAAAATAAAAAATATTCAACTGCGCACAATAATAGGCTATCTTCATGCCAAATTTTAACCAAATCGGTTGAAGCAGCAAAAAGATATCGAATGCCGAAATTTATCGTGAGCGCTGCTCAGTATAATTTTTTTGAGCCAGCAACTTTCCGTAGCGTTATCCGATTGCGCTGAAATTGTAGAATTTTGGGGACCCAAGACCCTAGTAAAAAAACAGTTAAGGTAGCTAAGCAATGTAGCACAGTTTTTTAGATAATGTTAAAAATGTACCAAATCGAACACAGTTTTTGGTAAAAGTCGGTTTGCGTCCAAAAATGGACCAAAAAATTAATCTTACCGTTTCAAACATTTTTCGACTGCTATTTTGTGTATAATGATGTGCATTACTGAATTTTTAATATTTTTTTGCTCAGTGTTCACCCATTGGGCAGTTTGCCAGTAAAAACTGTAAAATTTGGCAATTTTCTAGATATCTTGATATTGGTATCAAATGAAAGCCCTCATCATTCTGAGTAACTTTGCTTCTTGACACAGGTCCGAATTCGTTAGCTGAAAAAAGTTATGGCCCAATACCTTGATTCCCGGATCGCCCCCTTAAGGAATTTCAGTTCTGCTGTGGGAATTTTACGTAAAATACTGAAGGCAAACATATCACGCACCGGGCATAACGCTTCCATTGAATGTGCACGTTTCAATTTGTCGATGTATTTTAACCACAGATCGCATATATTATGTATAATGAAAGGAATATGGAACCCTTTTTTCAGTTTTGTAGTGCGGTTGATACATTGCACATTATTAGCCTTCAAAAATACAGACCCAAACGGGACACGTTGGGTCATCCAAAGGGCTCCAGGAAAAATTATTAACCATCTGATCGTGGCAAACTTTTATCTACGCCAACAACGTGAGATTACGTCGTTACTGTGTCACTCGATACTATAATTTTGTTCGCAATATTTGCGATATTTGCTGTGGGCTGAGGGCACCCTGAGGTACTTTAGATGTTTTAAAAAATAATAGCACGTAGCATCAATAATGCTGAACGCTTGTTGAAATCTGGTTCTGAGAATCGGAGGTGTTCTTTAATCTGCTTTTAGAAAAAAATAAATAATTATGAGCAAGTTTTCATACAGTTGGAGGCTGGAGCGCACTAGAAATTAGCCCGGGATGGTAGTATGGTACCTATCCTACCTAGAGGAATCAAAGTAGCACGTACATGTTAATAAAATTGCTCACAACTGTTATAAATCTAACTTATAGACATTATTATAATTTATAAACTTTAAAAAACTTAAAAAAGTGAATTTTGAGTGAAAATTTAGGATTTGAACTTTTCAAAAATTTTACCATGTAACTGAAATTAAAATCAGTTAAAGTTATCAGTTATCAGTTAAGTTAACTAATTTTTGCGCAGATAGCTTTACTGATAACTTAACTGATTTAAAATTCTGTAACTTAAACATCCCTACGACGTATCGGAAATTTTTTCGGCCGGGCAATAAAGACCAAAGGGGGGGGACCCTTGTTTACAATTTCACTTGGGGAAAAATTCGGAGAGTGGGGTGGCCTAAGCGCAGTCCCCCCCCCCACCCCTAGATCCGTCCCTGATGTAGATTAGGTCCTTGTCGTCAATTTCAGCTAAATTTTGATGAACCGAAAGCATCACCACAAAACAGCAATTCTGTTGCTCTTATGATTTACACGTACAATTAATGTTTAAGGTGGTACTAACGAATGTGCAGTGGTTTTTAAATTTTTGAAAAAAATTAGTTGATTCAAACTGTATTTTTTGAAAATAACGTCTGTAAAAAATTGATTCATATACACAAAATGACAAATGAAGTAAGCGGCATCATGTGAAAAATTTTTTGGAGCAAGCCAAGCCAAACTACACAACAGGAGAATGAAATTTTAACAGTTTTGGCCACTTTTATTAGCGCATGCGCAACGCATAAACACAAAAAATAAATATGAATAAATTTTAGCAAATTTTCTAGACCCAAAATGAAATTTTTTTAATTGCTTATATTTTTGCGCAGATATGGAACCCGAAAGTTGAGTTGTGAAAGTATGTCAACCCGAAAGTTCAAATTGGTATACTTTTAACACGTTCCATACAAATCATCTTTACAGTTGTACAATAAAACTTTGCTTAAATGTAGAAGGAAAGTAGCGCTTTCTAATGCTATAAAAACTATGATATAAAGTTAATTAATTATTGAATACTATCCTGTTAAAAAACACTGCACATTCGTTACTACCACCTTAATAGAACATTTGGATTTCGATTTTTACATGTGCGATGCGCCTTTGTGCGTGCTCCATTGCGTGTGAATTTGAAAAAATAGCAAAACCTAAAATTGACTTATTCGGGTAGCCCCCCCCCCCCGGAAGTCAATCACAAAAATCAACAAACGTTTACAACAAAAAAAATTTATACTGTTTTCGCCTGTCAACGAAACCGAAATAACTAGCGCAACACACTGGAGCGCACTCAGATGACAGTGCGTATAAGCATTAAACCGCAAGAGTAAAGATTGTGCAGCATATAGTGTTTGTATTGATAACCTGCATGGCGGTCTGGGAGCGAGAGTCCCCAAAAACCGGCAGATTTTTTTTATTTTGAAAGACATTCTTCATTTTAAGGTGGCGCTCCTGAAATGTGACTTTTAAAAAAACGGCAGTTTGGGGCCAATTATAGATACACAATGCCAAGCTGGTGTAAAAGTATGCCTAAATACAAAAAATGAAGTTGATTGATACAAATTAGCATTCACTGTAGACCAAACGTGAGTGGAATTTCGGCTTGAAATTTCTCTTCGCAAGTAAGTAGCTATTGCACAATCAATAGCTCATTTTGCTCGCCTCGACGTGATCGAGCGGTCGCAAAATGTCTTTTTTGATGAATATGATTGATATATCGAAAAACACTAAAATCGCGATTTTTGAAAAATATAAATTTGGCTAAATTTTTTACATACTATCGATTTGCCAACAATCAAATTTGCGACCGCTCGAAGATAACAAGGTGCATTCATGTGCCAAATTTTAACTTTTTTCGTTGAGCCAATTTTTTAAAATCGCAAGCCGAAAATTTGCGTTGGTATTCACACGCACTATATTTCTGTCTCATGCAGAAAGTATTGCGTTAGTTCACAAAAAAATTATACAACACTCAATAAAACACCAAAATTTTTAATTACGTTTCAGTAAAACACAACTGCTAGTGTTTTTCAGCCTTTCAAAGTCATTACATACGTGTAAATACACTGGCTTGTGAAGGCATTTCCATGAAAATCTATTTTTCTTGACAAAATTTGCTCAAAAATGTTCAAAAAAATTTTTATGTGATATGTACATCAAATTGAAGGAAATTCACTCTTCTGATCAACTTTTGTTCTTACGATGCATGGTTATTTTTGCGCGTTTTCAAAATAATGGCCAAAGCCCACATTTCAGGAGTGCCACCTTAAGGGGGCGCTCCGGGAATCGGGGGTTACATCGAAAATTGGCAAAAAAATTGGCAAATGTCAAACTTTACTATACATATATGTACTATGGCAGAAAAGAACACTGGAGGCAAAATTTCAAATCACGTGATCATGTCACGTGACTCCCAGAGCACCAAACGTGAGTGAATTTTCAGCAAACGATAACTCTGCTTATACTTTGCGTATAGTCACACTTTATATACCAAAATGTAGCTTATGTGCTTCTCTAATTGAACATTATTTTGGTTTTCAACATTTATATTAGGTTTGGATAAAAAATGTCATTATGTGTTTTCGAAGTCGAAATCTTAGCAATAAAATTCGTATAAAAAAATTTCTAAGCTTTATTTTAAAAAACTAAAATATTGTTCAACTGCGCAGAGCCTAAGGCTATAATTGTGCAAAATTTTGTAGAAAAATATTTTACCAGCATTTTATAATCGAATGCCGAAAAATCGGTTTTGTATTCACACTGCCTATATTTGAGTCTGCTGCTTCTGAAAATGGTTTCTTGTGCAATGTTTTTGCACAGAACGCAATAAAATTGTTTTAAT
This sequence comes from Trissonchulus sp. WLG1_4, assembly GCA_030248245.1. Classification (NCBI taxonomy): domain Eukaryota; kingdom Metazoa; phylum Nematoda; class Enoplea; order Enoplida; family Ironidae; genus Trissonchulus; species Trissonchulus sp. WLG1_4. The sequence goes on along the minus strand of JASANF010019378.1, from coordinate 24,810 downwards.
TTTTCATTACGACTGATAAAATTTACGTATCGTCTGTTTGCAAAACCTCAAAAAGCGTTGATGCACTGGCTTACTTGTTGAATTTGTGTAAAAGTCGAATAAAATCAGTCAATTGTCCAATTTTTTCCAAATTTTTTGCTATGGAGATATGCACGTCAAAACATCAGAAATAGTATTTTGGGCAACTTTCCTTCAAGAATGATAGGTCATTTTGTCTGTTTTTAAAAAATACGGCCCAAATCCTTGATTTCCGGAGCGCCCCCTTAAGCCTAAGCCTGATACTATCACCGGAAAAATGTTTTTCGAAAAGTGACCGAAAAATGAAGGAAAAATGGAGAAAATGCAATTTGAACCAATTTTAAAATATATATTCCTTTAATTTTCCTACTTATTGCATGCATTTTTTCTACATATTTTGCCGTAATTTTGGTTTTTTTCCCTTCAACTTTTGTTCTTATTTCTACACCTTTTCCTTCTAATTTTGGCTTAATTTCAGTCACATTTCCGCTAAATTTCAGTTACTTTTCTGTTATTTTTCAGCAATATTTCATTTAAATTTCGGTCATATTTCCGCTAAATTTCCGCAACTTTTCTGTTGTTTTTCACCTAAATTTCACTTATATTTCGTGAAATTTCTGCTAAATTTCCGCAACGTTTCCGATACTTTTCGGCAACATTTTAGTTAAATTTCGGTCAAATTTCTGCCGAATTTCCTCAACATTTCCTTCTTATTTCCATTTAATTTCAGCCACAGCCCGTATTCACATATTAACACTAATGCTTAAACTTAGTATTTACCCTTAGTGTTTTTATTTAAGCGCTTAGCAAATACTAAAGGCCGATTCACACGATGCGATTTTGCCGCTGCGATTTTGACGCAAAACGCAAGACGCAGGTTGTCGCACACAAAACGCAACGTCTGAACAAACGTTGCGTCTCGCAAACTGTTTTGCTGCTTCTTTACTGTTTTAAAAATAAGAAACAGTTTTGTTGATATTGTGAAACCAACACGTCCGTAGCATCAAAACGCACTAAACGCAGGCCGAATTGAGTCTGGCGTTTAAAACGCTGCGGAAAAATCAAGAATTCATTCCGCATTAAATCCTCGTTTGTTAGACAGTGCGTTTTGCCGCAGCGGCGAAAACGCCGCGGCAAAAACGCAGTAAAATCGCAGCGTGTGAATCGGCCTTTACGCCTGTGTTTCGGTTTTGTATTCACATACTTAAAGTTTAGTGTTTGGCTTATGTACAGTAGTTGGCTGGCTTATGCAGGCTTATGTAGTTGTTCGTCTCTTTGCGCTTGTTGATTGGTGTGTTGGTTGATTGTTGAATGTTGATTGTTGAGCTCTCCTTCCTGCAAGACTCAACACGTGTGAGTGTACGTTTTCAAAAATACTAAATTTTACGCTTCGGTTAGATTTAGACTTAGGCTGAGGCCCAGGCTTAGTTTTATAAATTTGAAATTTTTGTTTATGTGATGAGCCTCACAGGAAGGAAAAAGGCACGTGGTTTGTTGTGGGCAAGGGTTATGGGATCAAGTGCAGTTGGGGGGGGGGGAATACACAGGAAAACCAGGAAATCTGAATTTTCTGTAAAATTTTTTCGGTTACGGATTTTTCAGATGTTTTTTACCCTTTCCATTCAGAGACATTTTACAGACTTTCAAAGGAAATTCAGATAAATTTCAGAGAAGTTCAGGGGAAATTCAGAGAATTTCACCCAGAATTCAGAGACTCTGAATTTTATCTGAAAAAAATGTTACTGGGTTTTCAGATAAATTTCAGATACTTTTTACACGAGTTTCAGAGAAAATTCACATGTTTTTCACATCTGTAAATATCAGGTAAATTTTATCTGAAATTCTTGTAAAATGTATTTGAAATTTATCTGAAAAGCCAGTAACATTTTTTTCAGATAAAATTCAGAGTCTCTGAATTCTGGGTGAAATTCTCTGAATTTCCCCTGAACTTCTCTGAAATTTATCTGAAATTCCTCTGAAAGTCTGTAAAATGTCTCTGAATGGAAAGGGTAAAAAACATCTGAAAAATCCGTAACCGAAAAAATTTTACAGAAAATTCAGATTCCTGGTTTTCCTGTGATAGTGTACCTATTTTTTGGAGTAGAGCACCTCAAACGAAGCATTTTTCGTAATAGAACCCCTATCCACAAATTTGGATTTTCTGACTATGACCCCTTAAAAAATGCATTTTCAGTGTTTTTGGAAGTAAACGTAGGCCAAAGTTTGAAGCTTTGAATTTTTGAGTGTCTTTTGATGTTCTAAGGCATCGTCTAGGCTTAGCTGGCAGGATTCTCTAGGCTAAGCTGGCAGGATTTTTCCTGAAAATTTCGATTTTTTAGTACCTAAGCCTAAGCCTAAGCCTGAACCTAAGCCTAAGCCTAAGCCTGATAGTAAGCCTAAGCCTAAGCCCCATTCTAAGCCTAAGCCTTAAGCCTAAGCCTAAGCCCAAGCCTAAATTGAGGCCCAGTTTGAATTTGGTCAAAAATTTGACGTTTCTGGTTTGGCCAATTTTTCGGCAGGAACGGGGTCAAAGTGCCTTTGTTTTGATTCGAAAAAATTGTAAACATTATTCCGACTCCATTTAAACACGTTTAGAGCGCAAAGAGCCCCGGTTTCCGAAAAAAATTACGAGAACGTCCCTCACTGAGGGTTCAGATTTCGGGGGGTCATATCTCAGAAAATCCAAAAAATGAAATAGGGGTTCTTGAAGCAAAAATGCTTCTTCCAAGGTGCTCTACTCAAAAAAATCGGTCCACTATTCCCCCCCCCCAACTGCATTTAACCCGGGTTATGTTGACTGGGGGTGGCTTTTAGCCGCTTTGCAAAAGCAGCAGATTAAATATGTGTTACCTTATGGTGATCAAACTGCAGACTGATATTATGACTCTAATGGTGATAATTTTCGACAATTAGCCCGAATATGATGAAAAATTGTATATGATTTTCGACAAAACTTGAATTTTTTGAAAAGCCATAAATCAACGTTTTTACCCTTCAAAAATGCTAAAAATGAACTCAGCGCACTAAAAAACGTTTAAAATGATCTTTTTCGGCAATGAAAAGTTGAAATAGAATTTTCTCCCCATTCTTCAGTTGCACCCCGAAGTCTGAACCTTGAATGAGGGACGTTTTCACATTTTTTTTACTGAAAATCTTACTTTTTCCGTTCCAAACGTGCTTAAATAGGGTGACCCTTAAATAGAGTCACAATATTATTTTAGAATTTTTAGAATCAAAACAGAGGCTATTTGATCCCATACCGTCCGAAAATTGGCCGAATTTGCTAGAATCGTGCGTCCAATTTTTGACCAAATTTAGACTTGGCCTTAATTTAGGCTTGGGGTTGGGTCTAGGCTTGGGTTTAGGTCTTAGGTTTAGTATGGGGCTTAGGCTTAACGAACGTTTAAGGACAGCCCTTGTCACTCACCATTCTTCAATTTTTTCCTGTATACAACGCATTGCATTTTTCAGGTTTGTTAGTCACCATAGGTAAATTTTTGGCGCTTTTTTATCTAAGTAAGTTAAAAGTTCGAACTAGTATCAATTGCGCCAAAAAATCCGCTGTGTCAAAATTCTAGCTAAAAAGGTGACAAAAAATTTTCCACTCTCCAAAAAAACATTTAGTAGAAACAAAAACGCTCACATGATAAAATCTGACTTTCTGAACACGATGAGTGTAAAATTATCACAATCGACCGAGTATATATTTACAATGTTATAGTCAGTTCAAGTTGGGTGACAAGGGCGTTTAGGCTTGATATCAGGATTGGGCTTAGACTTAGGTTCAGGCTTTGGCTTCGGCTTAGACTTTAGGCACTAAAAAATAGAAATTTTCAGAAAAAATCCTGCCTGCTTAGTTTACTGAGTATGTATAAGCAGTAAAAATCTTGCTTAAAAAGCATGAAAAATGACGTCTGCTCGAACTGAAATGTACTCGTAACAATGCGGAAAAAAGTATAAATTTGAAAAGCACGACAATTGAAGCAGAAACTTTTAAGAAAATGTTCAGAAAAGTAAACAAAATCTAGCAGAAATATGTAGAAAAAAGAAAGGAAATATGACGGAAAAGTGTAGGAAATATGACCGAAATGTGAAAGAAATTTGACCGTAAAGTGAAGGAAATATGACCAAAAAGTGAAGGAAATATGACCGAAAAGTGAGAGAAATGTGTTGGAAATGTGACCAAAAAGTTAAAGAAATGCAAAGGAAATATGACTGAAAAGTGAAGGAAATATAAAGGAAAAGCATGCGCCGAAAAGTGACGGAAAGTTGGACTAAATGAAGGAAATGTGGCGGAACGGGAAAAGTGAAGGAAATGTTGCGGAAATATTACAGAAATGTGACTGAAATGTGACAGAAAGTGAGAATTGTTATTGGAGGAAATTTAACGGAAATAAAGAGGAAATGTGAAGGAAATTTTTCCTTCAATTTTCCGCCTCTTTTCAGTGATATTTCGAAATTATTTTTTCCTGTGCTAAGCCTAAGCCTAAAGGCCGATTCACACGGTGCGTTTTTGCCGCTGCGATTTTGACGCAAAACGCAAGACGCAGGGTGTCGCACACGAAACGCAGCGTCTGAACAAACGTTGCGTCTCGCAAACTATTTTGCTGCGTCTTTACTGCTTTAAAAATATGACAAACAGATTTGCGAATATTGTTAAAACCAACATGTCCGCAGCATCAAAACGCACTGATAACGCAGGCCGAATTGCAGTCTGGCGTTTAAAACGCTGCGGAAAAATCAAGACGCATGCATTCCGCACTGAAATTGCTGCGTCTGTTCAGACAGTGCGTTTTGCCGCAGCGGCGAAAACGCTGCGGCAAAATCGCAGTAAAATCGCAGCGTGTGAATCGGCCTTAAGCCCCATACTAAGCCTAAGCCCAAGCCCAAGCCCCGGGGGCGCTCCGGGAATCGGGAGTTGCCTCAAAAGTCAGCAAAAAATTGATAAAACTAAAAGATTACTAAATAAGTAATTCGTATGGTATGAAATAACCCCAGTGTAAAAATTTTAAATCACGTGATAATGTCACGCGACTGCCAGAGCACTGTGCGTGAGTGACTTTTCGGCAAGCGATAACTAATAGCATGGTTGTCTTAAAATCATGATTCATATATCAAAATGTAGCCCTTGCACTCCTCTAGTTGAACATTAATTTTGTTTTTGATTATTTAGTGCGAATTTGTTAAAATTGCAATTTTCGTATTTTGGAGGTCGGTCTCTCAGCACTAAAAGCAGTGGTATCATGGTCTAGAACATTATTTTTAAAAAATAAAAGAATGTTCAACTGCGCACACTTTTTGGTGACCAGATTGGCCACCGGCCCAAAATTTTTAGTGGCCAATCCATAATTTTAGTGGCCATGGCCACCAGTTTGGCCCAAAAAAACACTGATACACACCCAGGCAAAGCGTGTCCAGGTATTGCGGAGTTTCTAGCACGTCTGTCGGCTGAGAAATTAAAGGTTAAAGATCAGTCAAACTTTCAATTTTGACAAATTTCTATGTATTTGTTTCACGTTGCTTCAACGGATCTACTGGTGCTCCTCTGGACTAATTTTCATGTTCTGGGATCATCTTTTTTCCTGTTTTTGATTGTGGTTGTAGGATTGTTTTAAAAAAAGGAAGAGAAAAATTTTTGGATTGAAAGTTTTCCACAGTATATACAATTTTTGTTTTTTTGTACAAAAATATTTTCCGGGGATTTTTTTAAGTCATCGTGTGAGTTTTTTAGACAACCAAATTTTATTATTGAAGAACAGACACCTAAATAAATCTACAAAAATTTCCCAAAAAAATTCCGAGGTCATGAGCCAGACGTCAAGGCCCTGCCAACTTCACGCACGTCCCACCGGGTTATTTTCAACCTTACATAGGCTGGAATTCACAACCTAACACTAACACTAACTTTTTCCTTAAAAGTTAGTGAAACACTTAAAATTGCCCTCGAAACACTAACATTTTAAGGGTTTTAGGCTGAAAATTAAGTGTTTCAGTAACTTTTAAGGGAAACTTTAGTGTTAGTGTTAGGTTGTGAATCCTAGCCGTTGTTTAGCATCTTTGCAATTTATAAGTTATGTGCCATGTGCGTATCCTTGCAAGAAGAAAAGCTACGAGAATTTGTGTACTTCACCCACAAATTTCCAAAATGTGGTAGTGGTGATACAAAATGCTACTGATTCTGAGCTTTCAAAAATTGATATACTATATACTATATATGTATATATATATTTATATATATATATATATATATATATATATATATATATATATATATATATATATATATATTATATATATATACTATATATATATTTATAGTACTATATATATATATATATATATATATATATATATATATATATATTTATTTATATATATATTTATATATATATACACCAGGGGCGGTCCCAGGGGGGGGGGGGCGGCCGCCCGTCCCCCCGAAATATGTCCCGACTGAAATTTTACACAAGGGTCCCCCCTTTGGTTTTTATTGACCGGCCGAAAAAAATTTCCGATACGTCTCCAATTGAACAAATTTGGCCTAAAAATCAAAAATCTAAAAAAATTTTTTCCTGGGGGCTGCCCCCCCCCCAGACCCCTGCGACTCAGTGCCTTACTATTTCTTGTTCTTATCCTTCATCAAAGCCTATGCATGTATATACAAGTACATTAGGCAGCATTTGCATTTCTACACGAGTACATTATGCTGCATTTAGTTGTGTAATACACTGTGATGTGATGTTCCCATCTTTTGTTTTATTTTCATGTCGAAAAAATTTTCTGATACGTCTCCAGTTGACCAAATTCGGTCTAAAAGTTGAAAAACTTTCCATGTTTTTCTGTGTACGCCACTGGCTTTTACTACAAACAGACTCAACTCAGTGCCCTTGATATGACTGCAACAATAACAAGATCAAATGAAGCTGAAAAACGCAATTATTAAAAGTGAAAAAATTTCTTCCGACCTCCGCCCCCCCGAAATCAAAGTCTGGGACCGCCAGTGATATATATATACCTTCGTCAAAGAATGTTTAATAGTTCAACAGGCAAGAAAGTCGTCGTTAAAATAAAAGCTTTTTTAGCCTTCCGGGGTTTTTTTGAAGCAAAAATGCTTCCTCGAAGATGCTCTAATAAAAAAAGTCCATTACCGCGTGCCCCCCAACTGCATTTAACCCAAATTTGTTTAAGATCAACATCAACGTCAGAGTTTCCGAACTTTTTGTGAATTTATGTTAATTTTCCGTCCATTTCTGTAAAATTTGTCTGGAAACTGTGTATATGCATGAAAATAAAAACCTGAAGAATGTCTAATACAAATAGTGACAAATATTGATTTTGTCATTTTATCGTCTGACCATGGTCCAAAAATGGACAAATTTCACTATGACCCAGTATTGGCAGCAACTTCATACTTTGCAGGCAGAAAGGTGATATAATAGGCTCGATTTAAAGGGGTGGGTTTATGGGCGCCGCGCCAAGATCTTTTGAGATATAATCAAATATGTTCAATATTGACGTTCGGCACAGAGAGCAATTTTTGTGACTTTTACCGTCGTGGCTGCCTCATAGACAAACCTTCCGGCGTGAAAATTGACATAAACAAAGCCATATATTCGGGTAACATATGTGAAAAAGTACAGTTGTTGGAAACTTTGTAGACAATTTTTATGTAACCTAAAATGTATGTCACTTAGCACTCTGAATTGAGGTCCAAAGGGGTCAACTTTGAGGGCTTGTATATCGACTGGTAAAAGGAAATCGACAATTCTAAAAATACAAAGTTTCTAGGGGTGTCATATATTGTAACATATGTGAGTAAAACCGAAATCGGAAGAGGTCGAATTTTTCTTGGCCAGAGGGGGTCATACTTGGTCGATGGTCTCAGAAAGTGACTCATATATAGTTTGTCGTAAAGTGCTTAATGTAAAGTTATAGTATAGAATAAACAAATATATATATGGAGCTTCACAGACTTCACTGTTTTCCGGTCATTTCACAGATTTCACTATTTTGAACGGGTCATATTTAGATTTTAGTGATTCTTAGTTTATTATTTTAGTTGGGTGAAGTTGAAGTATACACAGCTAGCAGTGCAGTATCAAAGCCACCAGAGTCCAGACAAGTCAACATACTTCTTAAACTGTGAGTAATATTTTACATAATACTCCCTAGAATTTTGATTATTTGATTTCAAAAGTGTTTTTAAATTGCAATTGCAGTGCTAAAACCCATGGGTGTTTTTTAAGGTAAACACTGCTGGAATACACAACGCTAAGGTTTTCCTTAAATGGCACTAAATGGTAATGTTGATGTTTCGAGGCCATTTTCAAGCGTAGGTTTAAAGGATAAGTGTAGTGTTAGGCTGTGAACTCAAGCAATAATTTTAGTGTATGCATGCCTATTATGATTCTTCATTTCAGCCCACGTGTTGATTATGCATGGTAGGTTTATTTATTTGTGAAAAATTTGTGGCATATATATTGAGATATTATATTGGTAACAGTATTTGGATTGTTTAAATTGGTACCACTGTGCGTATGTTTTAATTGAGCGTTCAGCGTTGGTGTTGCAAACTGTAGGAACAAACTGTATTCAAATCTGAGTTGTTTTTTTATTTGTTTAATGTTACTAGTATATAGTTTTTTCACCGATTGTTTATTTTATTAACTTAGCGATCTAATTGGTGTTATAAATGAGAAGGTACATAAGAAATGGAATTGAATTACGTATAGTATATAAACTAGGAATTTTCTTTCTTGTCAAAAACTATAAATTTTAGTGAGTTTGCAACCTTTTTCTTTTTAGTCATTGTGTCGTGACTCGTGAGAATAATCACCTTCATACTTGTTAACTACAGACCTCATGTCGTCGAGGCAACAGAACTCAGCGAATGTCGGATATTTCTGCGAGGCGCGCCTTGCAAGGGTTAAAACTTTTATAGTTTTGTAGAAAATGGCATTCTTATTTTGTAGTGAACTGAGTTTTGTGCTTCATTTTGTGAAGAAGATTTTACAGATCATCACAATCTAGATATATTTTCAATATTCAATACATCGTGTTTTTGCCAGTTCAGTATACATTTGTGAAGAATAGAGCTTCATTTCAATGAGTAGAAAGTTCAGGGTTATCTAAGTATATTTCGTGTGAGTTGTTCTATATTTGGTTTTGGTATAGTGTAGCATTCAGTTAGGATGTCCATTAATGTAGAATATGGAAGAAACCGTTGCCGATTCAGGACCTACCATACGCGAGCCTTTGGGCATAATTCAGAGCATGTACGTGAACTATACAATGTTAGTCCTATCTGAAATATTTTGCTTTTCGTTATATGAAGTAGATATAAATTCCTAAGTTCTTTTTTTTCATCAGACTAGATATAAGCGTTCATTCTCGCACTTGTATACTCTAGTAAGTACAATAGTTTTTGTAATTTTCAGAATCATATAGTATAAGTATAATTATAATTTGTAATTATAAGTTGTGGGTGTTTTGTGTTATCTAAGTAGTGAAGAAATACTGAGGTAAGCGGTATGCAAATGGTAAAATATATTCTTGTTATTATTGTTTTGAGCGAGCATCTATCATGCTTATTATGACTTAGGAGTGTATTTCGTATATTCATTCCGCTGTTCTATTATATATTGTGAAATAGTTTATACAAAATTATTTGTGTACCTGTTTTATTTTTGCTGTTTAAATATTTAGTTGTGTAGTAAAGAATCTGATGTACAGTTTATATGTTTTTTATTGATTTTTTGTATGTAGGTATAGTACAAGATCTTGAGCATTTATCCATTTCTGTCACTATATGCATATTACATGTCTTTACATTATCAGTTATCACGGCATGTATATATCGTTATCATTGTTTTTATACTTATTGATTAGCTTGGGTAATGAATACACTAGGACTATTCATCAATTGATCATTGGTTTTTGTCAGTCTTATTGAACGTCTTATGTACGAATTATATGGGGACCTGTTTTTTTTATGTTTTAGATTGATTAACAAGAATTCTGTTGCAAGGAATTACGTGAATATCAGTGTCGCAGATATTGGGACAAGTTTAACAGCGGCGACTGCGTAATGTAAGATTATCTTTGAAATACAATTGAACTAAAAGTATGTTTATTTAACTTAACTATTTTTTACTATTTCATTCACAATTGACGAACACGCTATCGTATATTGTTAATTTTTACGCTTTTGACTTCGGATTACATTATCACAAGTATATAATTAATGTATTAGTCATTTTATACTGTATTTCGTAGTAAAAGATTCATAATCATATTTCAATGATTTTTAGTATAATAGCAGTTTATACTTAAAACACATCGGGTGGATTTCACAAAGGTGGTTTTGCTAAACCATGGTTTTACGTACGTTTTTATATGATTTGCACATAATTTCATGCATAATACGAAATATAGCCGGATTCGTTACGAATTTCGTAGATTTTCTTAAACCATGGTTTTAGCTCAGTTGAAATTTCAGGAAAACAGAGACCTGCTGTGCTGCAGGTTCGAAATTTCACCTGAGCTAAAACCATGGTTCTCGAAAATGTACGAAATTCGGACGAATCAGGCGGTATTTCGTATGTATATTATACGCATGTTACATTGTTTAGATTTGGCAATGTCTGAAATTCCTGACGGCGTGCCAGCAGAGGACGCTTTGATGGTCGACGCTGCAGCCATACCCACACCAAACGGCTCGGCAAAAATAGACGCAGGGGGATTTCACGAAGACGAGGGGGCGGGCTCTCCTGAACTTACACCCCAGGATCCAAATGGCAACAGCGGCACCCCTTCCGAGTTGCCGCAGATTCCGAGTAAATTTCCAGTGCCCGCTCCTGATGACGGAGGTATGGGTTTCGGTGGTGTGGAGACTCCAGAGCAAATGATTCCTGGGCTCGGCGATCCGCCTGGAGAAATTCCACCCCCTCCAAATATGGCCTCTGAAACTCCCAGTGGAGATCAAGAATATCAGCCCAGTCAGTTTGAAGACACAGATATGGACCCCCCTGGTACGCCACCAAAAGTAGACGTCTCTGAGTTGAAACGGGGATGGCAGGGGGATTCCGATGACGGGCATGAAGCGGGGGGTGAAAGGGAAAGCCGATGGAGGGATAGTCGGGAAGGGGAACGACGTCCATATAGGGGGGACTATGGGGGCAATAGATGGAATGACGGGCCCCCTCAGCGTAGAATGCGGCCCCCAATGAATCGCGGGGGACAATATGGAGGGCAATATGGGGGCCCGCGACCACGTTTCCATGGTAACGAGAACTATGGTGGGGGCTACAGACATGGCAGTCCTGGCCCCAGACACCATTATGATGGGCCTCCTCGTGGGGATTGGGGAGACAAGGGGGGCTGGAATGGGGATCGTCAGCATCAACAGCGTGGGGGCTGGAACGAAAGAGGGGGTGGCCACGGTGGTGGTGGTGGGGGGCATTGGAACGGGCCCCCCGCTCATGATGACTGGGCTCTTCAGCAGCAACAACAACAGCAACCACCACAAAACCAGCAGCCAGGCATGCCTCCTATGCCGCCCCCCGGACCGCCCGGAATGGGGGGTGCTCCCGCCCCCTTTCCACCCGGTTTCACGCCCGCACCCTTTTGTCCTCCGGGCCCTTTTCCCGGCTTCCCTCCCCCCTTCCCCCCATTTCCCCCCATGCCCCCAACAGGCACGCCAGGAGCCACAATGCCACCATCTTTTCCGATGCCTCCAATGGCACCCCCCATGGGCGCCGAGTACTCAGCTGCCGTACCGCCGGTGCCCGTAATGTCGATGCCCGCAGATCCGTCGGCCTCTGTGCCGCCGGCAAAATCTGAGGCGCCCAGTTTGCAAGACATCCAGTTGCCACCGAGCGCCCCCCCTCCTGCGGCGCCTCCCAGCGCAACACCGGTCCTCCCAGAAGCAGCACCTGCCCCTGCGCCGGACCCGGTGGCTAAGCTTGCCCAACAGGCAGCCGAATTTGCACAGGAGCAAGCGGCCCTGCCCACACGACCGCTGGGAGAGCGCAAAGAGTTCACGCCGGCGCCAGAGAAGCCCACCGATGATAAGTTTGAGTTTTCAGAAGAAAAGAAGGCGGCGCTCAAGTCGAAAGCCAGTAAACAACTGAAGGCTCTGGCATCGTTCAAGAATATTAAAATCAATCTGGCGAATCAACCGCCGCCGATTAGTAAGCCACGAGCCAGTCGTTTTGATGATCCAGGGGAGTCGGAGAAAAAGGCGGACACCGCTCCAGTGGCGACTCCTGAAACAGATGATTATGGTAATCCGATTAACAAACCAAGTGCTAATCCGACAAAGGAACAAAAGGTTTTGGATCCGAATATGCTCTATGGGCCTGATGTGCCTCCCGGAGCCACGGGTTCGGCTGAAAAGAAGACCATCGCTGATAAACGACAATCACCGACGTCAACCAAACGATCGGATGATCGTAAACGCTCTCACTCCAGATCTCGGTGGGTTTGGAAATTTTTTACTAAATGCTTATGTCTGTATTTCTGTATTTTCAATCTAAATTATTCTGTTAGTTATTTCAATCTCAACTAGTTACGCTCAACTTATTTTGAGGTTCTTCAATTAGCAAAAATATTTTGAGGTCTTATTGTCGAAGAAATTATTTTAATTTTAACGAATGTTGCATTTATCCCATCTCAGTTCTTGCTCCAATCGAGCATTGAAAAAATCAGCAAGCCGAGCTGTTTGGCTTTTAGTGCTAGTGAAAGTGAAACGGAAATCTGTCTTATTTGAGTAGACTAGTTTTGTTCTGTTTTTCATTTTCAATATATTAAAAGAACTTTGTGTTTCAGGTCTCGAAGTCGCCATCGCAGTGGGTCTCGCAGTCGTAGAAGCGGACGAGACAGACGCGACTCGTCTAGAGATCGACGTGATCGGGATCGCGAGCGACGTAGAGCCGACAGCCGAGATCGCTATAGTCGGCGGTCGGATCGAGACCGGCATCGAAGGTCGAGTTCGCGCAATCGCAGCAGTCGGCGACATTCCAGCCGTAGCAGACGCGATCGAGACGACTCTAGAGAGAGAAAACGCAGATCCGACAGAGGTCATCGAGACTCGAGAGAGCGTCATCGTTCGAGAAGTCCGAAGAAGCCAGAAAAAGCGGAACGGAGAGAGAGCCTGGAACAACACGGACATCGTGAGGAGGAGAAGAAGCAAGTGACGGAATCATCGCCGCCGCCTTCTGAACAAAGGAAGCGGCGGTTTGCATCTGCTGAGCCGGATGAACCGTCTCAGGCTCAAGTTCAGCGACAGATTGTGGATCAAAATCAAGACTCTCCCTCTTCGGGTTCTGGAGAAAAGGCTGGCTCGCCTGATCAATCGTCTGAGAGTGAAGATGAAGGAAAGGTGGCGCAGCGGGGCGGTGAGTCGAGAAAAAGTCCCAGACAAGCCTCCTCACGCCAGAAACAACTAGTGCAACAGCAACAACAGTCTGAAGATGAGGATGAAAAAGCTGAACCATCTTCAGACGAGCAAGAAGTGAATTTTGAAGAAAAGCGTTATCCTGGCCAAGGGGGCAGTGGTGTTGGTAAAAATGCTGCGTCGGGTGCGCAAGCGATGGCGAGAACGTTTACGGTGAAAACGGCGGATGATAAAGAGATAGAATGGCCTATGGAAATCATTCGACAGACTCGTACTCTGCCTGCGATTGCCTTTAGCTGTCATCCAGCACACTACGAAAGCTTCTTGGCGCTCTGGCAAGAAACGCAGCCCAGTCACGATTCGCCCGATGATCCATCCATGGTTTATGGCCCGAAAATTGTGCCAGAATATGAGAGTGACAAGGAAAAGGATGCAGATGGATCTAGAGCTAGCTCCGCTGCAGCAGAAACAGACAGTGGACAGGAAGAAATGGAGGAGTATGAGAAAAATCCCAAACCCGCTAGTAAACCACCCAACGCCGGAGATGCGAATTTAGAACAGCTGCGATGTGAGGCTTTGGCAAGTATGGAGCGAGCAAAGCAGATGCTGGCAAAGGTGGAAGCTATGAGCTCGAAAAAACCACCTTCGAGTACGGACAAGAAACAGCGAAAAGCTGCCGAGGCGGAAACTGATGTTGTAACACCTCAACCCAGTCGTGAGGAGGCGCGATCAAAACGAGAAACAGAAGCTAGCAAAAGTAGTGGTCGTACGGAACGACCTGGCCGTGGCGAAAAAGAGCAGAGAAGACATTTTGTTTCAGACGACGAGCAACAAGAAGCCCTGTTGAAAGATAATCGTTCTAGGCAAACTCGTGAAGCAGAGAAATTAGCCAGAGAGGACCAGCGAGAATATTCTCATTCTGGTCGCTCTCGTCGATTCCAGACGGAACCTGAACCAGAACCTGAACCGGTGCCTCAGCCAGCTCCTGAACCAGCTGCATCTGAAGGCTCTGAAGACATGGAAGAGGAGTCTCCTCCGCCACCGCCGGCTGTCAAGCCTGAGCGTCGCAGAGACCCGGCAAGGGAGCAAGAGTCTACTCCTCCGCAGCGAGCAAGTGCTAGGGAAGCGGGCCAGTCCAAACGTCGAAAAAAAGACTCGCGGTCTAGCAGCTCAAGAAAGGCGCCTAAGCCTGAGCCTGAGCAACCAGTGGATCGAACCGAGTCTGAGGATGACAGTGAAAGTGAAGCGCCGCCTGCTCGCAGCGGAAAGGACGCCTCCAAAAGCAAGAAACAGAAGAAAAAGAAAGACAAGAAAGCGTCCAAGAAGAAGTCGAAAAAGCGAGGTCAAAGCGATAAACCTCCGGCTAAACGGCGTCGAAAGGAATCTAGCAGTTCAACTGATTCTGACGGTGACATGGATGAAACTACGACTGGAAAACGAGGTCGGGACCAGCGGTCGTGTCGGCGAAAGGACGAAAGTCCTAAACGAACTTCAGAGCGTCAGAAATCAGCATCTGTTGAGCGACCGTCGTATAGTGATCGCGCATCAGATGATGACCAGGAAGCACCGCCGCCACCCTCGCAGAAACCTAAACAAACAAAGCCGATGCTTAAACAATCAAAGCCGATGCATCATAAGAAGCCCCCTTTGCCGCCCATTGTAAAACCTTTGGAAAATCCTCACCCGGCGCAGATCATTGAAAAACTAGAATCGGCAGAGGCATTTGCTCCGCGACCCGTGCCTCCGCCGATTGTACCGGTGGTCCCCATAAATCCGCCACTCCCTCCATTGGCGGATAATGATGGCAAGGCCAAGTCCACAGACGGATCTGTGGATAAGCGAGCTCAACAGGTCACCCCGCCGCCACGCGAAGAAGAACTACAGCATTTGAAACAGATTGTCATGCAGCGCAAACGCCAGTTGAGCACAGAGAAAATTGATGAGGTAATTTTTTTGTTTTATTAGAAACTAAACAAATGACCGAAATTGATGCCATAGAATGTTACGAGTATATTATTAAGTAGTCTATATTTTAGTGGCTGACGTGGATATTCGATTGTGATTTGTTAATCATTAAATTTGATGTAGACTTTAATAACTAAATACAGCTCTGTGACTGATTAGGGCTTCTATGTATTCAGTATGCTCTATGCTCTAAGTCGTTTTCTAAAATATGTGTGGATATTTTTTTACTGCTAGTCTATCTATGTTCTTCACCTTTAGGCTAATTTAGCGTCCCTTGAACATCCTTTTTGCATATTCTAGGAGTTGCGTGTGGAGCAGGAGAAAGAAAAACTACGTCAGCATGAGCGAGAGGCACGACTGCTGAATTTGCCCGCTGCTGAGGATCGTATTCAGTATGTGGAAGAATATCTGACCAAATTTGCAGGCTCACCATCGCCCAAGGCAAAGTCCGCCAAGTCACTGCAAAGCGATATCACTAAGGTTAGTAATTATGAACCTCCAGCTATGGATATATATAATTAATGATAGTGGCCCGTATTCACATACTAAGTGTAACGCTTAAACTTAGTGTTTACACTTAGTGTTAGCGCTTATAAGCACTAAGTGTTATTCACAAACTTGATCTTTTAACATGCTAAACATACTTAAGCGCTTAGCGCTTAGCAAACGCTTAGCGTTAGTTTGTGAATAACACTTAGTATGTGAATACGGGCCTTTGTGATCAGGAATCATCAGTGGGCTGACCAGTGAATCTGACCAGTTTGTCTGTATATACTGCATTGTATCTGTTTTGGTTTTTTTTAGTTTTTTTCGTGAAGAAACACGGTTTTATTTCATTAAGCTTATATTGTGATTGATTGATGTGTTAATCTATAATTGATTTTGTTTCCTTTGAATTAGTAGTTCATTACTTTTTGTGCAGAGCAACTTTGCGTTTACTGACACGTAAATCTTTTTGCCTGGGTCCCATTTCAATAAACTCACAAGGCCACAAATTGTGACCTTTGTTAGTGCTAAATTAGGTAATTCGTAATGAATGTATAATATGTATCTTAATTACGAATCACTTGATTTAGCAGCTGAAATTTGGCACAATTGTGAGCCTGCGAGTTTGGCCCCTGAAGCTACGTATTTTTTGATTTTACAAAAAGTTTGCTGCAATGGGCAAAGTTTGTTATTTCTCACAATAGCAGTTATTTTAACAGTTCAGCTCACTCTCACATTTTTTATGTCTACTCAGCTAGAAATATAGCGAAAAAGAATTATTTTAAAGGATTCCGTGACCGACGATAAAGCGTCTATGCAGATGGAAATGGAATCGCTGGAAAGTGATCTGTTTCACCGGGACGATCAGAGTGAGACCACGGCCACTGGCGAGCCACGGAAATCACGCAATGCTAGTGGTCGCAAATCCAAGGCACCGCCCTTGCCGCCCATTGTGAAGGCGGTCACGGCAATTCCTGGCTCTAGTCAGCCGCCCGCACTGCCTGTCGTACCTGAAACAAGGGCTGAGAAGGCAAAGGCTGTGGAAGCCATAGCTGATCCACAGGTGGGTGGGCCAGTGGATTTTTTGTGTTTTTGTCGATGTCGACGCAATGTAAAAAAATGTTTTTTTGAAAAAATTAATTATTTTGAAAAATGTGATGTTTTTACGGCAGAGCAAACAAAATTAAGAGCATTTACGCATTTCCGATGTAACCCAATTTTGTACGAAATTATTACTATATTATAAAAACTTCAAAAAATTTTCATTCCTACAGATGTTTCGCCTCTAAGTTTTCAGTTAGATTATACCTACGATACCCTGTGTTGCGAACTTTCCCGTAAAATTATCGTATTAAAATGGCATGTATTTAGTATTTCATTTTATATTTCAGCATATTATTTACTATTTCATTTCGTATTTTGTTACTTTTTAGTATTTTTAGTATTTCAGCTTGAATTTATTCAAAAAGTAACAATATCAGATTGTAGTATTAAGCTGAATCTCACTGAATTCAGTTCACTTTGGTCACTGATTTTTTTTTCAAAGTGCGTTTAATCGGAATTCAGCTGCAAAACGCTCAGTTAGTGAACTATTTTTTTTCAGATGAAGCTACTGAAAACTCTGGAACTACATGCAGCCGAAAATATGCTGACGGTGATAAATCAACTGAAAACAGCCCTGGGAGAGGCTGAGACTAAACTGCAAATTCAGCAGTCAAGCAAGGCGGCCAAAAATGAGGCGGTCGGCAGTGCCAAGGAACAGAAATCACGATCTCGGCAGAACAGCCTCTGCAAGAGTGGCAAAGCCGAACAACCGGACTTGGCTAACGACCGAAGTCGCAGCTCTACTTTTGAGGTTGGCCTTCAGAATAGTTTTACGTAGAGCTACGTTTAGAGACTTCAGAGTTACTGCCTTTACAAGTTCGATTGTCAGACACAGGAACACACGTGACGCAACTAATGTGCAACTGATTTATTTCGTGGCTGTGGCTTAGCGAAGACAATGTTGTTGTTGTTGTTTCCCTCCCGCTCGTTAGCAACATCCTGCGGCCTTAACGAGTCACCCGTAAGCCCCGACCCTTACATCGTTCGGTGACTACACCCGATGTAAAAACTGGTGGGAGTTAGTGAGAGTGGTTCTGGTTAGTTACCCGGTGGATTTAGAACACAGTTGGAACGCGCCCGGACACAACTCGCTATCTTTCCAGCCTCTAGGCAGTCTCAGGTAGGGCGATATAGAAAGTCCATAGCGCCCCCTACTAACTCTCATCAATATTTTAACGGCTGTTTGTGCTTCTGTGAGAAAGATAGCGCGAAACCCTCTTTCTGAGTCCACTAATTCTCAGAAATTTATACACAGTCTAAACAATTTACATGTGATCCAGAAATTACAATATTTTTAATTTATATTACTTTAGAAATTGCTATACATATCACAGGACAGAGGTCGTGATAGCTGACAGAACGAAACAAAGTCGTACCTTCATTTAAGCAGAGCAACAACCTTCATATTAAGGTGGCAGCGTGCGACTGATCATCTCCTGTCACAAGGCAGGCTGAACTGAGTCTATAAGCCCTACTACTAAACTGGCATGCACCGACTTTTGCGGTTCACTTATGCTTTAACAGCTTCTAACACATTCAACAGCTAGATTGCGCATATTAGAGCCAAACCTAGCTCTAGCACATACATAAATGAAGACACAGGTTGAAAGCAAATAAGCTGCAAGCTGATGACTGCTCTCAATATGGGAGGCTAGTGCCACCTATTATGTGAATATTTTACAACAGTCCAAAACAACCTTGACTCTCCAATCGATCTAAAAGAAACACTACAAAATAGTGTGTGAAACTGCGTCGGCCTTCAGCTTACACTCACACTGATTGTATGGCAGCAGAAAACTCAAAAAAACAAAAGCAGCCGACGGACTTGAAGATAAAAGTAGAAAAGAAGAAGCATAGACATGCAAAGCAAGGGCAAATCTAACATTTTATAAATCAAAACTCAAAGCTGCGACCAATATCTAAGTGGGTGCGTAACGGGGGGACCTGTGGGCAAAATTTAGGGGACCTAACTAGGCCCACTTCGTGTAGGCACCGACTGCCCCCCAGCGAAGACAAACACCACGCCACTGAGATCATTTATTCACATTGGCATTATTTGGTCTGAAATTGTTAGCACAGACAGGGTTTGTTCCATTTTTTTACCACATGGAACAATAGTGTAAAATTTTTACTTTAGCTTCATAAAGAACACTGTCATATGTACTCTCAAAAAGCATCAAGTGTGGTTGGGACCAGCACCCATCTATCCTTGCATGCTAGGGGACCTTTTATCTAAAGTATAGAGTCCCACTCCGTGCTTGTTCAACTTTTGACACCTACGGCAGTGTTATTTTGTTTTAGGACGCGTCACTGCCCACCCTGCCGGATATTCCGATCCCCAGTCTGGAGGAGGAATTAGACTGCGTCCCCGAGCCACCACCACCTCCACCCAAACAGAAACGACACTGCCTCAGCCCCCCTCATCTTAACTCGCCCATCAAGGACGGTGCCCCTCCGCCACCACCCAGAAAAAGCCTTGAGGCTGGAGTGAAACTGCCAGGTGCTTTGTAGTTATTTTTGTGTGTACATTAGCAACCTGCAATTTTGCAATATGGACAGATTCACAATGGGAATTTGTCCATAACATTTGATGACGAGACGAGCACAATGACGTCGTGTTTTGTAGGATTTTTTTACACTTTACAGTGATTAAATTTAACAGTTTTGTCTCAGGGTTTATATGATAAATAAGATTAAATAATTTTTTTATGAAAGTGTTTTTTCGAAAATAGCGAAGAGTGTAGTATGTAATGAGAAGGTATACCCATATTCACGTAAACACTGCAGTAAACAGGTGTACGTATCTTTGACTCACTGCTTGTAACTATTTAACTGACTGGTGGACCTATATTAACAATGGTTCAACTAACGTGGGGATAATTTGGCCACTAAACTAAAGTCAGACCAAAAAATGCTGGAAATGACAAAAACACACGTGATTTCATTTCAAAAAACTAATTGTTTTTAGCATATCAAGATTACAGTGAGTAGTCACAAAAAACATGCCATCTGTTTAGTCACCGGAGTCACCAATTTCTAGTCAGACTTTTTAGTATTATGCAAAAGTTTGCCGATGTGGTATAATATTTCTTCCTTGTTGCAGGAGTCACTCTGCCAAGTCAGCCGCAACCACAGCAGCATTATTTCGTCACCGTGGCAACCTATCGTCCCACCTTCCCTCTGGGATCGGCGCCCGCGGCTCCCACACACTCGGGCTACATGCCCCCGCACGTTTACCCCCCAGCCGCCGCCGCTGTGTCTGCTGCTAGTACCAAATCTAGCGGGACGATGAGCTATCAGGGCAGAATGTGACAGTTTAAAGGCCACTCTTGGGTTCTGCTTTGACTTGTTTTTTAATTGGGTGTTGAGATTTCAGCGGCCATCGATGGAATATTATGATACGTTTTGTTCGAAAGATTCGTTTTTTAAACGGTTTAGGCTGAAGTGCCCAAAAGTTGTTGCGGTGGGGTGAGATGCGGGTTTGCTTATATTCAAAACAGTTCCTGGCTAACAGCATGCTAGCCCGGTGCTAACTTTTATGCCATAAATTGTCGTAAAAGATTATAATATGTTAAAAGATGTTATACGATTATGTGAATTATGCTGAACCAAAGCTAAGAGGCATATAAAAGTGTGAGTTGTATCACAGCAGTGAATCTGAATGGTATGGAACTGCAGAAACCAAATTAATGGAATCTGATCCGCCGATTTGGTAAAACCCCTATATATTTGTTTTTATTCGCTTGTTTGTTTCTTTTTTAATTGAATCGTGCTCATTGTTCGGGTGTACTCTTATGGTTTGCTCGTTTTGCATCTGGTTTGCGTGAATAACATATTTCTACACCTAATTACGCTATTGATTCTGCGCATTGACAATTAGTTTAGTAGCTAACACAGCTATTGGAATTAGGTTTAGTCGTTAAAACTTGATTTGTTTTGTCGTTTGTTGTCTAAGTAAGGACATTTCACGTTTATTGTTGTTATTGTTCACTGAAGTTTGTCTATTGTAATAGTGTTTATGAATAAACGTTTATAAAATGTTGTCGTGTGATTTTTGTTGAAATTTTGATAAATGTTGGTGCTTTTGGTAATTCGGTTTGACAATAAACTATATAAACTAAGACAATAGATTTTGAAATCAAGATTAGCTTATTAGACTAAGCATGACTGTGCTTACTGTTTCTAGACAACAGTCGGATATTGTACATGTCATACTTAAGGGGGGGGGCTAACCAGGTCAAAAATAAAAGTTCTCCAATTTTGCTTATTTTCACATTATATGTTACTCCCCCAAGGCACCGCAACCTCAGATAAGAACAACTAAGAACGTTAAGCTATCGAATCATGTAAAAATCAGCTTCTTCAGTGTTAACAAAAATTTCGAGTAAAAGGAAGCTTTGCAACCACAAACTTTTTTGCGCTTATGACTTACACGTAAAATTGAAATTTTGTGAGCCCCTAGTAAAAAATTGGCAAAATCATTGGTTCCAGTTTGTTACATTTGCGATGCGCCTTCCCTGGGGATACATTGTGTGCAAATTTGAAGCGAATCGGAGAACCTCAAATTTTCACTTTTCCACGTAGCTCTTGAAGCTTTGGCATGAAAGTTGATATCTAGTTTTTTTGTCATTTTTGGAAACGTCGACCCTTTTTTTGCTGTCATGTTGTCAGCAACTAGTTTGCATACGTCAAAGGTGTTATTTTTTCTCCATCTTTGCAATTAGATTGAGCTGTTTAAAAGCATGGTTCCATGTTTACTATAGTGAAGTTCGTAATTGAACTCATGGTCAGTTACTAGTCTATTTTTACCTGCTGCCGCACAGCGAAGCTTATGAAAACTGAAAGCAATGTTCAGTTTTGACTTTTCATCGCAAAAGTTGTATTTCCTTTATCGGCCCAGATTGCGACAGTTAGCTATGTATCAGATAATATACTCTGTGCATCAGAGTATATTATCTGATACAACAATATTGCCGTTGATTAGCCTTCAGCTTTGGCAACAACGCTGTTGCTTTTTTCTTACAGTCAGGTACATTATGCCTTGGCGATTTGGGATGGAGCTGTTTTGTTTACCATTTTAAAAATTACCAGAAATTCGGAATATAAAATTCTAACAAGTTAGAGATAGGATATATAAGCTTATCAATGGGAGATATGGACTATAAATTATTCAGAGCCGCGGCTGGATTAAGTTTTTATGTTTCGGTTTCAGGCCCACACTAAAGCTTGGCTTATGACGTAATATAATGTCTGTGCTGGTGGAGACAACGCTGGGTGATTTGGTGATCGATCTCTTTTGCCAGGAACGACCACGATGCAGTTTGAACTTTTTAAAACTGTGCAAATTAAAATATTACAACTTTTGCACTTTCCACTCCATTGAACAAAATTTTATGGCACAGTGCGGGGATCCAACAGGTAAACAGAATGGATATTTTTGTTAGTCGTTGTTTGACAGTGATCATGACAAATCTATTTTCTGTGTTGCTGGTATAGACAACGTAATTTTGCTCTGTGAATCGCGAGTTTGTCCATTTTGAGAGAAGCTGGAATAATTATAATCTATGATGGTATTTTTTAAAACAAACACAAGCCAGTGTAACTAAATTTATTATCAGCACAGAGGGCATAGGTTGTGGGCGTCAGGCACAAGCAGCATAGCTGAATTTTAAAAAAGTATATTTCTAAACAAGTCTAGTGCGTCTAGTTTAGACTAGTTCGATTATTCCTGATAAAATTGTATGGTTTAACAGTAAAATTTAATGGCTAACAAAAATTTGAAAAAATTCAGCCGTGGCATTGAGATTTGATCACACATGGTGTGATCCGTGTAGTCAGCCCCTTGAGCAAAGGATTAAGTGGCCATAACTTTCGATAGCGTAAAGATACTACAATAATATTAGCATCATTTGTGAGCAAATTCAAAGAGCTTACAAATGATGGGTGACATGGCCCTGAAACTTTACGTTAAACTTGCGTCATAATTTAGAATTGGAAATTTAAACGTTTATACGTGAGTGGTATACGTCAGGTAATGTATCATTCAAAAGCGCCTACTGATCTGAGTTGAAAGGCGTCAGTTGTATGTTTTTACGTTTACGTTGAGGCAAGTCATGACGGTCTGAATATTTTCGAATTAAAAGACACTTTAGTATCATCTTATATTCATCGTAGTAGAGGTTCGAGCCCGAAAATGTCAGTATGGAAATTTTTTTCAAACCGGTGTAGCGGTTAAACGGCTTCTTTTACGAACTGACTTTGAATAGAAAACTTTTTGGCCACGCTGCCGGCTATCTGATAACGTAAAAATGACGTTTATACGTTGAGCCGATCCTGAGTTATTATCGTAATTATTTTTGAGCAAGAAAGTTTATATAGTATAGTAAGGTAATCATGCAGGAAAATGTTAATTTTTCATATTGCAAAAAAATCTAAATTCATTCAATGCAATAAACATTTTCTCTTACTTTTTTCAGGGACTGGGCGTGGCGGCGCTTCAGTCTATCGTCTGTTGTATGGGGACCAGGCGTCTTTTTTTGAACTAGAAGAAATCCCCAAAATCAGTCACAACAGTCGTGGTCTCGTTTCCATGGTCAACAATGGCAGCGGGGCGCACGGCTCCCAATTTTTCTTCACTCTTGCCGATGGCTTGGACTATTTGGATGGCACTCATACAGTGTTTGGCAGGGTGGTGGAGGGGCTGGCCATTTTGGACAAGCTGAATGAAGTGCTCTGTGATGACAATAATAAACCCTTTCAGGTTCGTTTGGTACTAAAATAATAGGGCCTGATCTGAAGTAATACAAATTCGCTAAGGAGGCGAGATGATTCGTTAAATGAAGTTAAGTTTTCTAGTAAATTTGGATATTTAGACGAAGTATTTTATACTGAAACTACGTGTGTTATTACTAATATTGCAAAATCACCAACACAATTTTTGAACACGTCTGCGATTAGTACGTGCAGGCCAAAAGGGTCGTTTCTGGAACTGCATTCCTAATTACGCAAGAATTACTTCGACCTCTGATCTCTGAAGCTAAGAACGATATTTTTGCTTACTACGTATTTCTTCATTTTTAACACCTTTTTTCGACTTATTATTTTTCAGGCCATCCACATCAGTCACACCATCGTACTGTCCGACCCCTACGACGACCCCCCGATCCTCCACTACCCCTCGCGCTCCCCCTCGCCCAGTCTAGACCTGCTGAAAGACGGGCTCCCTCTGGACGAAGAATTGGACGATGAAAGAGGGAAGACTGAGGAACAGCTCAGGGAGGAAATCGAGGCTAAAGAAGCCTTGGTGAGATTTTTGATCATTCAGTTGCGTAAAAATGGGCACATTTAAATTCAGTAGAAGTTTTGACATTTTGAAAAATATATCTCAATCGGTCGGACGAAAGTTCTGAGACTGTTTATGAAATTAGATTTCGGAGTTAGTACTCTAGTTAATTAATTTTTTTTCATACTGTATAGTTGTGGAATTTTTGAATTTTTACCTCAGAAAGCCTGTGTTTTTAGGTAATTTAGCTTTATAAAAATCCAGCTTTTTTTCATATTTTTCCACTTTTTGTCTGCACTGGTGTATCGATCGTTTTATTTTTCATCAGTCATCTTGTGCGTCCCATGAAAATATTTTTGCTCATTTTTTGTACTTTCAGGCTCGTGCGCATATTCTGGAAATGGTTGGAGATCTGCATCACGCGGAAGAAGCGCCGCCAGACAACGTTTTGTTTGTGTGCAAGCTGAATCCTGTCACCACCGAAGACGATCTCATGATTATATTCTCTCGATTCGGTCCCGTCAAGTCCTGCGAAGTCATTCGCGATCAGAAAACTGGT
>JASANF010019377.1:0-49623 GCA_030248245.1 Trissonchulus sp. WLG1_4 | reverse complement strand
TAATTGCAAAGTTATTTTGCTATAAATTGATTCCTTCAACAGTTTCAAGAGTGAATAAATATTTATGACCCGATGGAAACATTTTTCTGCGCACCAAATAGCGTTAAAATTCAAAGTAATGAAATTTCTACTGAAAACTAAGATAAACTAATTTAATTCTAAATAAATTTATCTTAGTACAAGTCATAATGAGTCTAGTTTAAATTAGGTTGACCAAATACAATGTTCAATAGGGTTGTCACGGATAAAAGAGCCCCCCTAAAATTTGTCTCCCCGGACACTTTTATCCGCTTAGAAATGTCCCCCTGGAGTTGTAAATTTTTGCAATTAAACAGATGATTGCAGTATTGTCACTAAAATTTGTCGAGCATTCGAAGAAATTGGGATGATAAAAACAGACAATAGGTTCCAATTAAAGGGCTGACGATCATGCGAAAGTCGCAAACTAATGTAAACATAGTCTGTTTTGGAAATTTGTTCAATTTTTAGTCGAGCAAATGAAAGTCGAGCGAATGAATGCTCACCGACATGTCTGCCTGAGTGCTAACTGGAGCACGTGAGGTCGCCTGCGTGCTGATTGGAACACGTGCACAGGCGTCTGGCCAATCAGAAGTGGAGCGCGCTTCTGATTGGCCGGCTACATGTTGCACAAAACGTCAACATGTGGCCTGAAAACGACCAGCGCGCATCTGCCTGTGCTACAACACAGGCAGGAAGGAGAGTGTCTCCCTCTTCTTCTATAAAAAAGGAGTGGGACACTATTCTTTGTTTTGTATAAGTCATCTTGAAATTTACTAAGGTCTGACCAAAAAAAGTTGAGTCACTTCATGTTTTGCTTGTTGCATAAAAATGGTAAGAGATAGCCCCAACAAAGTATATATATTCTTGACCCTTGGAACGAATAAAATTTCGTAGTGACCATCACTGGTTACTACTGGTCACTACTGTTACTGTACGCCCACAAAAATCACAAGTAACATTCATGATATATTGTAAGTTCATGTCCATCAGACGAACTTTCGAATGAGCTATTAGATGTCCACTCAATGTCCACTCAGTGTCCACTTATTAGCTTTCAAAGAAAAAAGTGCATTTTTGCGTCTAAAACGACTCCTGGACATTTTTTTGGCCAATTTCTTTTTTATGTTGCAGACGACAATGCTGGCTAAGTTTTACAATTGATTATTGTAGTATATTGTATTGTATTTGCGGTTTATAAACTCAATAAACTGACCACTTGACCACTGGGGGGGGCAAACTGAGATTTTTTTCACATGTTACACGTACCAATTTGATAATTTAGCCTATCTGTAGCAGCAAGAATTGCTACTACTGCTTATATTAAAATTTTTATCAAATGTTACACTTCCGGCTGACCAATGGTCATTTCCCTGAAATTTGCACCAACTGTCTTTTAGTGCCCCAGTGCACTCATTTATTCGCAAATATTGCTTAAAATTTTATTTTAATGTATTATTTATATGTAATCATAACTTAATCAGCTATTTTCAGTCGTTAATTGTTGAACTACCTCAAGTTTAACTCATTGACAAATCGAGAAAGTTTTAAAAAAGATCAAATTTTAAAAATTTTTAGTATAAATTGGACTAATTTGTTCTTAAAATACTATTTATCATTTGAATAATTAATTTTTAACAGAATTAAAAGTTTTCTAAACACTTACTATAGTAGTGGTCACTCCATCATTGTTACACAGTGAACGCACCATTGTCATTGTTTATAAAGGAAATTTAGCACTTGGCTGGTGTCTCCTGGCGTAGTCGAATGCAAGAACGTCTGCCTCGCAATCCGCAGGCCTGGGTTCAAACCCCAGAGGAGACTCTCATTTTTCTTTTTTTTCTTTTTTATTGTTTAATATTGTCGACTTGTCGAAAGCTTAGGTGTTGCTTAAAATTGCATAAAATATTAAACAATAAAAAAGAAAAAAAAGAAAAATGAGAGTCTCCTCTGGGGTTTGAACCCAGGTCTGCGGATTGCGAGGCAGACGTTCTTGCATTCGACTACGCCAGGAGACAACAGCCAACTGCTAAATTTCCTTTATAAACAATGACAATGGTGCGTTCACTGTGTAACAATGATGGAGTGACCACTACTATAGTAAGTGTTTAGAAAACTTTTAATTCTGTTAAAAATTAATTATTCAAATGATAAATAGTATTTTAAGAACAAATTAGTCCAATTTATACTAAAAATTTTTAAAATTTGATCTTTTTTAAAACTTTCTCGATTTGTCAATGAGTTAAACTTGAGGTAGTTGAACAATTAACGACTGAAAATAGCTGATTAAGTTATGATTACATATAAATAATACATTAAAATAAAATTTTAAGCAATATTTGCGAATAAATGAGTGCACTGGGGCACTAAAGACAGTTGGTGCAAATTTCAGGGAAATGACCATTGGTCAGCCGGAAGTGTAACATTTGATAAAAATTTTAATATAAGCAGTAGTAGCAATTCTTGCTGCTACAGATAGGCTAAATTATCAAATTGGTACGTGTAACATGTGAAAAAAATCTCAGTTTGCCCCCCCAGTGGTCAAGTGGTCAGTTTATTGAGTTTATAAACCGCAAATACAATACAATATACTACAATAATCAATTGTAAAACTTAGCCAGCATTGTCGTCTGCAACATAAAAAAGAAATTGGCCGAAAAAAATGTCCAGGAGTCGTTTTAGACGCAAAAATGCACTTTTTCTTTGAAAGCTAATAAGTGGACACTGAGTGGACATTGAGTGGACATCTATAGCTCATTCGAAAGTTCGTCTGATGGACATGAACTTACAATATATCATGAATGTTACTTGTGATTTTTGTGGGCGTACAGTAACTTTTTCGTCAGAGTGACCAGTAGTGACCAGTGATGGTCACTACGAAATTCTACTCGTCCCAAGGGTCAAGAATATATATACTTTGTTGGGGCTATCTCTTACCATTTTTATGCAACAAGCAAAACATTAAGTGACTCAACCTTTTTTGGTCAGACTTTAGTATCACCTCTTCTAGGATATGTAAAGTATATACAGTTTAAAATCATCAGCAAATAAATATACGTATTTGGAAAAATTCCCCAACATTAGAGATCATTTATGTGAATCAGGAGAAGAGTTTGACCAAGTACCGACCCCTGCGGGACACCACTATCTAAAACTTTCCAGTCTGAAAAGCAATTATTAATTTTTGGGCTTGGACGACGCTTCGAAATAAAAGATTTTAACCACTTAAGAAAAAGGGTTCCCTATACTATAGCTGCGAAGCTTAAAAATAGATTTTTGTTGGGGAAGTGTGCCTACGTTTTTTTCTACTAAAGTCTGACCAAAAAAGGTTGAGTCACTTAATGTTTTGCTTGTTGCATAAAAATGGTAAGAGATAGCCCCAACAAAGTATATATATATTCTTGACCCTTGGGACGAGTAGAATTTCGTAGTGACCATCACTGGTCACTACTGGTCACTCTGACGAAAAAGTTACTGTACGCCCACAAAAATCACAAGTAACATTCATGATATATTGTAAGTTCATGTCCATCAGACCAACTTTCGAATGAGCTATAGATGTCCACTCAATGTCCACTCAGTGTCCACTTATTAGCTTTCAAAGAAAAAGTGCATTTTTGCGTCTAAAACGACTCCTGGACATTTTTTTCGGCCAATTTCTTTTTTATGTTGCAGACGACAATGCTGGCTAAGTTTTACAATTGATTATTGTAGTATATTGTATTGTATTTGCGGTTTATAAACTCAATAAACTGACCACTTGACCACTGGGGGGGGCAAACTGAGATTTTTTTCACATGTTACACGTACCAATTTGATAATTTAGCCTATCTGTAGCAGCAAGAATTGCTACTACTGCTTATATTAAAATTTTTATCAAATGTTACACTTCCGGGTGACCAATGTCATTTCCCTGAAATTTGCACCAACTGTCTTTAGTGCCCCAGTGCACTCATTTATTCGCAAATATTGCTTAAAATTTTATTTTAATGTATTATTTATATGTAATCATAACTTAATCAGCTATTTTCAGTCGTTAATTGTTCAACTACCTCAAGTTTAACTATTGACAAATCGAGAAAGTTTTAAAAAAGATCAAATTTTAAAAATTTTTAGTATAAATTGGACTAATTTGTTCTTAAAATACTATTTATCATTTGAATAATTAATTTTTAACAGAATTAAAAGTTTTCTAAACACTTACTATAGTAGTGGTCACTCCATCATTGTTACACAGTGAACGCACCATTGTCATTGTTTATAAAGGAAATTTAGCAGTTGGCTGTTGTCTCCTGGCGTAGTCGAATGCAAGAACGTCTGCCTCGCAATCCGCAGACCTGGGTTCAAACCCCAGAGGAGACTCTCATTTTTCTTTTTTTTCTTTTTTATTGTTTAATATTTTATGCAATTTTAAGCAACACCTAAGCTTTCGACAAGTCGACAATATTAAACAATAAAAAAGAAAAAAAAGAAAAATGAGAGTCTCCTCTGGGGTTTGAACCCAGGCCTGCGGATTGCGAGGCAGACGTTCTTGCATTCGACTACGCCAGGAGACAACAGCCAAGTGCTAAATTTCCTTTATAAACAAT
Organism: Trissonchulus sp. WLG1_4; assembly: GCA_030248245.1. Classification (NCBI taxonomy): domain Eukaryota; kingdom Metazoa; phylum Nematoda; class Enoplea; order Enoplida; family Ironidae; genus Trissonchulus; species Trissonchulus sp. WLG1_4. The sequence goes on along the minus strand of JASANF010019377.1, from coordinate 45,016 downwards.
GACAATGGTGCGTTCACTGTGTAACAATGATGGAGTGACCACTACTATAGTAAGTGTTTAGAAAACTTTTAATTCTGTTAAAAATTAATTATTCAAATGATAAATAGTATTTTAAGAACAAATTAGTCCAATTTATACTAAAAATTTTTAAAATTTGATCTTTTTTAAAACTTTCTCGATTTGTCAATGAGTTAAACTTGAGGTAGTTCAACAATTAACGACTGAAAATAGCTGATTAAGTTATGATTACATATAAATAATACATTAAAATAAAATTTTAAGCAATATTTGCGAATAAATGAGTGCACTGGGGCACTAAAGACAGTTGGTGCAAATTTCAGGGAATGACCATTGGTCAGCCGGAAGTGTAACATTTGATAAAAATTTTAAAATAAGCAGTAGTAGCAATTCTCGCAGCTTCAGATAGGCCAAATTATCAAATTCGTAGGAGTAACATGTGAAAAAATTTCAATTTGCCCCCCAGTGGTCAAGTGGTCAGTTTATTGAGTTTATAAACCGCAAATACAATACAATATACTACAATAATCAATTGTAAAACTTAGCCAGCATTGTCGTCTGCAACATAAAAAAGAAATTGGCCGAAAAAAATGTCCAGGAGTCGTTTTATACGCAAAAATTCACTTTTTCTTTGAAAGCTAATAAGTGGACACTGAGTGGACATTGAGTGGACATCTATAATAGCTCATTCGAAAGTTCGTCTGATGGACATGAACTTACAATATATCATGAATGTTACTTGTGATTTTTGTGGGCGTACAGTAACTTTTTCGTCAGAGTGACCAGTAGTGACCAGTGATGGTCACTACGAAATTCTACTCGTCCCAAGGGTCAAGAATATATATACTTTGTTGGGGCTATCTCTTACCATTTTTATGCAACAAGCAAAACATTAAGTGACTCAACCTTTTTTGGTCAGACTTTAGTAAATTTCAAGATGACTTATATAAACAAAAGTACATAATAGTGTCTCACTCTTTATAGAAGAAGAGGGAGACACTCTCCTTCCTGCCTGTGTTGTAGCACAGGCAGATGCGCTGGTCGTTTTCAGGCCACATGTTGACGTTTTGTGCAACATGTAGCCGGCCAATCAGAAGCGCGCTCCACTTCTGATTGGCCAGACGCCTGTGCACGTGTTCCAATCAGCACGCAGGCGACCTCACGTGCTCCAGTTAGCACTCAGGCAGACATGTCGGTGAGCATTCATTCGCTCGACTTTCATTTGCTCGACTAAAATTGAACAAATTTCCAAAACAGACTATGTTTACATTAGTTTGCGACTTTCGCATGATCGTCAGCCCTTTAATTGGAACCTATTGTCTGTTTTTATCATCCCAATTTCTTCGAATGCTCGACAAATTTTAGTGACAATACTGCAATCATCTGTTTAATTGCAAAAATTTACAACTCCAGGGGGGACATTTCTAACCGGATAAAAGTGTCCGGGGAGACAAATTTTAGGGGGGGCTCTTTTATCCGTGACAACCCTATTGAACATTGTATTTGGTCAACCTAATCTAAACTAGACGCACTAGACTTGTACTAAGATAAATTTATTTAGAATTAAATTAATTTATCTTAGTTTTCAGTAGAAATTTCATTACTTTGAATTTTAACTATTTGGTGCGCAGAAAAATGTTTCCATCGGGTCATAAATATTTATTCACTCCTAAACTGTCGTAGGAGTTTATTTATAGCAAGTTATACTTTTGCAATTAAACAGGTGAAGTGAGTATTGTCACTAAAATTTGTCGAGCATTCGAAGACACTAGGTAACTAAAAACAGACAATAGGGGTCCAATTAAAGGGCTGACGATTGCGAAAGTCGAGCAATCGCAAACTAATGTAAACATTGGCTGTTTTGAAAATTTATTCAATTTTTGTCGAGCAAATGAAAGTCGAGCGAATGAAAGTACGCCGACATGTTCTGTAATGCACCTTGGGCGTGATAACCCATGCACTGAATATGGTTTGTTTAATCAGCAACTTCCAAAAGCAGATGTTGTGCAAGATTTGGGGGTAAAATTTCTAGCTCTAAGTTTTTCTGAAAGTATAGCAGAAATTGCCAAAAAAAGCCATATTGCTGCAAACTGCCTCATTCGAAACTTCTGTGTGCAGGATCCAAAAATCTTGATAGGTCTTTTCTGAACGTATGTCAGACCTATCTTAGAATATGCTCGTGAAATTTGGAATCCATTTTTTGCTTCACGAAATTCGAGCTCTTGAAGCTGTTCAGAGCGGTTTTACTCGTAGGATTTTGTGGGGTAGAAATTTGAATTATGATGCTCGTTGTGAATTACTAGGTAAAGATAAATTAGCTTATGGAAGATTGAGTCGCTTAGTGTTGATGACCTATAAATTACTGCATGGTTATACTTCTTTGGAACCTAAAGAATTTTTTGAGGAAAGTTAAGGGTAAAATCTTCGGGGGCATAGCTTCAAACTTCGAATACCTCGTGCAAGACCGAATGTTAAAGCCAAATGTTTCGCAAATAAGGTGGTAGAAATTTAGAATAAATTGCCAGAAAATGGGGTTTCTGCAGTTCTGCACCTTCTCCTAATGCCCTTTCTAACAGAAGATGTTACAAAAATTGTTTAAACTCTACGTTAGCCGAATAAATTTGTGATATGTTTTACTATGTTTTGTCAGACTTCAATTCCCCTTTTCCTGTTCCCATTTAGCTAGCACAGTCTGATTGATATGCTCAAAAACCCACTGCTGGCTGGATTTACCAGAATCACAGGGATTCATGAAGATGGTATTCTGACCGGGGTCTGAGTCCAGACACTGACCGGAGATAGGATGGTAGAGTTGTTTCAGGTCGGGCTGGTACTTCCACCACTGGTTGCCCTTCATGCCGTGGCATGGGAAAAGGACCACGGGGCTCTGAGGGTTAGACTGTGAGACGTCTAGGCAGACACTGCGACGCCCTGGTCGGATATCTTGCCAGAAGGACAGTCGGAGTCCAGTTTCCACGGCATTCTCGCAGACCGCTAGTCCGAATTTCTCGTCCTTCCCACGATACTGAGTATCGACGCACTTGCTCGGATCGGCCGACGTTTTCAGGGTCCCAGACGCTCCGTCCGGGGGTTCCACGGCGGGGTAGTATTTATCCTGGTCAAAGGCCACGTTTTTCATGAACCACTCGAAAGGCTTGCACTTCAGTCGCTCGCGAACCTCCTTCTGCTTCGAAAGATCGCCAAAGTCTACTGTTTCGACGCCTGGCCGTCGTTTGAACAGATGGCGTTTGTAGTCGTCCATCCAGACCTCCGCGACGCGTCGATAGTTTCGACTGATGAAATCGCCTACCCCAGGGTTTGGAAAAGGCACATATTTGCATCGATAGATATGGCCCACACGGGAGCAGGGTGCGTCGACGAGGCGACCATGACATTGCCAGATTTTGAACGACAGCTCATACTGCTCGCCTCCCCAGATATCCAGGCCTTCGTCGTAGCCCCCCAGCTCCCAGAACCATTTGCGGCTGATGGCAAAATAGCCACCGGCCATCACCGGGCTATTGAACGGCTCCGTTGGATGCTTTTGATCCTCTTCGGTGATCGGTAGGCGTTTGTAGTTGAATTCCCAGTCGAAGGAGCCACGAGCGCCCTCATCCTGTGGTCGATACTCGAACGTGTCACAATCGACCACGTCTACAAACGGACAAACAGAAGTGCGATAGTCGAGGGCAATGGGTTCGACCAGTGGCGGCAGCCAGTTGACATTGGGCTCAGAATGGGAGTCGAGGAAAACGATCACTTCCGCGCTCGCATTTCGGGCTCCAATTTGCCGGGCACGAATCAGACCCTCGCGCTTCTTGGCTCGCACCACACGAACCTTGGGTAGATTGCGTTTTAGATAGTCGTCCAGCTGTTCTTTGAGGAATTCTTTGGTCGACGCATCGTCCACTAGAACGATCTCCTTCAGTAGCTCCGGGGGCGATCGTTCTATCACGGTAACGGCCGTTCTCAGTAGGGTGGTCCAGTGCTCGTTGTGAAATGGGACTACCACGGAAACGGTCGGCAAGCGTTCCAGATAGTGCTTTTTCTTGCAGTCCGGGTGTCGGATGTCCTTGATGGATCGATTCAGGGCAATATGATCGCTCACGTAGGCATTGAATCCGTTCTGTCGGTACAGATCGTCCTCTAGTTTTTTGGTCGCTTGATCGCTGGGCAATTTCACGGAGCTGCCTTGTTCCCCGGGTCCCGTGCGTTTCAGATCTCGTTTAATCTGGGCATAGTTGTGCCAGTCTCTCCGCTGCAACTTTGCATAGTTTTCTGGCCCGTCTGTTATAGCCATGGCCACCGGCCTAGGCCGAACACCACCCGCTTCAGTCTCCAGAGGCCGGAAATGTCGAACTGGAGGCAATTTTTCCTCAGTCCTGGCCGGGTTTTTTAGGCTCCTCGGCCCCAGATATCGCATTGCCAAGTCAAATGTTCCCAAAATAGCCAGAATAATGAATACAAGTCGGAATAGTCTGGGCCCGGCCCGCCATTTGGCCCAACGCAACATTTTGGCCCGGCCTGGACAATTATCTAAGCAGCACTATGATTATAGCTCTGGCAATATCACAGATTAAAAGATGACTACTGAAACACAGAAAACATTTGTATACAACATACGACTTTGGAATTGGTTGGAATCTATCGCACGAACTGAGATCAAAGCCAAATAAACAATCTATTCGTTACACTTGACTTTTCCCAGACAGTTTTTAATGAACTACTGCAAACATCTCGTCACTATTATATGGGCTATGTATGTTGCACCGCTAAATTCTCCAGTCAAGTCGGTGGCTAAATAAACCAGGATGCCATTTCCTGGGAGCGGGGGGGGGGTACGACTTTTATGGCGGAATTATTAAACTTTTGTTGGCCTCCCTATGAGAGGAGTAACCCCACTCATACATGATACAAGGGCGTGGGGGGGGGGCGGGGTTTCACCCCCCCCCCCAGAATTGTCTGAAGGTACCTCACGAGACGACGCCAAAATCGGTAGCTCACGAAGGGAAAACAAGCGGAAAAGTTCCTCCGCACCCCCTCCAAACAGAATTTCCTACATGCCTACGTATGGCTCCACACCATTAAATATTTAGCCTAAACGTACATATAACAGTACACTATGTGTTCCACTGCAAGGGAGCAGACCCCATCAATTTCACAGGTTTCGACGTAATGCATAGAACTATCGAATCAAAATTTAGTGATAATTAATAGAGTTTTAGGAGACCATCTATTCACCATTTGCATATATAATAACTGGACCTTTTCATCAAGGGTGGATGCGGGCACACATGTATGAGGGGGGAGGGATGGGGGGCACCCCCCAAAATCAAGGGACCGGGTGGAGGGTCCCTAAAATTTAGAAAAAATGGCACTTTTTGCGAAATTTTAGGGTATTTTTGGTCGACCAGGGGGAGGGGGGAGGTGTTTTTTGGCCAAGAAAAGATGTAAATTACTAAACTGCGATTTTTTGACAGGGGGGTCAAAATTAAGTAGAGCGATGGGAGGGAAGGGTCCCACCAGAGGGAGGGGGAGGGGTTTTTGCAAATATACGCAAAGTTTTTGTGCTTTTTGTACATGTGTGCTTGTATATACGTATATGCATGTAATCTCAGTCTGGTGGGGAAGGGCTTGTTTCGGATTTTTCAAATTTTAGGGGTCTTGTCCGACATATTGGGGACTTAAACTCATAACGGCCTAAAAATGGGAATTTTTTCAAAATTTGTACCATTTTAGCAATTTTTTAGCTTGTTGATCATTTTTAAAGCAATCAGGGGCAAATTTTGAGTTTTCTGGCACCTTTTTTAACTTTGAGGAGGGTTTGCTTGTCCCGGAATCCCAAATCGGGGGGAGCTTGCCCCCCAGACCCCCTTGTACGTCTATGTGCCGAAGATTTCGGTCAAATAAAGTATATAAAAAGAATTCAGAGAGAGCACGACCTTTCGATTTTTTGTAACAATAACGGGAAAGGTATGAAAGGTAGCATAGGAAAACTTTTTAAATACCATTTAGCAAATTGACTAATACGACCAAAAAAGTTTTAGCAGACTCTCAAAAATTTTCACCAATGCTAACGTTTTGGCCCAGCAAAAACCCCAGAATTTAACACAAAAATTTGCCGATAACAGCGCATATTGTGCGAACATTATACTATTTTTGGCCGACCCAAACATCAGAGTTAACATTTGAGCTCACAATACCCAAAACATTAAGCCAAAAGAATGCAGGGGTTTAAGAGCGCCAACCCTCAAAAAGAAAATTAGAGAATTTTTCACTTTTTAGGCCAAACTTGGTCAAATGAAGACGTATCAGAAATTTTTTCGAGCCGAGAAATTAATTATAAAAATTATAAAAATTCAAATCACGTCAGGAGCAGAACGTCACATCAGATAATGCACTAGATAAGTATATAAATGTACTCGTGTACACACGCAGAGGCTTTAATGAAAGTTAATAACAAAGCCGAGTAAGCCACTAAGTTGCAAGGGTCTGGGGGCGGCAGCCCCCAGAAAAAATTGGAGATTTTTTTAATTTTTAGGCCGAATTTGGTCAAATCAGCGTCAATATTTGCTCAAAACCTTTCGTCAAAGCTTCGTCATTTTTATTTTCTGAACGTCATTTTTAAGTTTCATTTCTGCAAATGACGCCATTTTTGACTAAAAAACCTTGGGTGTAGCGAACAACCGGAGGTAAAATTTTGCCGGAGCCGGAGCCGGATATAAAATGCCGGAGCCGGAGGCAGTGTTTTTCAAAAAAAATTCAATTAGTAAAAATGTTGACAATTGTGAAAAAATTTTCGATTTTTTTCGAAACAGTACTCTTTAATTTTTCAACAGTCACGCCATTATACATATGTCTTTATGTTTATATATACACTCATAGGACCAATAATTATCTACTGACTGGTCCCGGTTTTGGGTGATCTGATCTCACAAGAAATTTTGGCTATTCTATAGCACGTGCACAGTTGGCCTTAGTTTAAAGTCAGCCAAAAGCCACTTCTATAGTACGTGCACTGTTGGACTGTACAACGAAATAGGCGAAAACCATCTTCTATAGCACGTGCACAGTTCAATATTTTAGCAAATCTTGTCGGTTTTCAACAAAGTTTTGTCATTACTTTGATAATAAACCATGCCATTTACAACCTTTTGTCTTTATCTATCTTGCTCAACTTTTGACATAACTATTGAACTTTTTGACAAATTTATTTGACATCTGTTTGGTGGAAACCTTAGAAAAATAGCCGATTAAAGGGCAAACCGATTACTAATTTTACAATAAAAGGAGGGTGTAACTCAGGTAAGTAACAGATTTGTGGAAGCAGCAGCGACAACAGAATAAGCAGTGCACGTTCACCGCTGCACTGGTTGTATGTAATGGTTCGTTGTATGTAACGAACAACCGTTCTTCAAAGGGGCGTTCGTCGCCCTCGTATTCGCTGTAAGCAATGCTGCAAAATGCGAAGTAAGTTGATTGAAATAAAAAAACAAAAAAGCTGTCTCTTTGTCATCGTTGACTCATAAAACCGATGCATTGACACAGCTTTCTTGTTAAAAAGCGACAGGATAAATCACTAAATAATGAATTATGCACGTGCTATAGAAGATGGTATTCGCCTATTTCGTAGTACAGTATTTCGTATTTCGTACTGTGCACGTACTATAGAAGTGGCTTTTGGCTGACTTTAAACTAAGGCCAACTGTGCACGTGCTATAGAATAGCCGAAATTTTCATCAACATTGATAAAAAAAGTAAAAAATTTGGTCTAATTGACCAGTATGGCATTTTGACTGCGGTGCCAAGGGCGTAGTGAGGAGTCAGAGGGAGGGGGTTAGAGTTCGGCCCGGGCCTGTAGCGGGCCGCGGGCCGCGGGCCGGGCCCGGGCCGGGCCGGCCCGGGCCCGGCCCGGAGAGAATTTTCAGAAATGGGCCCGGCCCGGGGCCCGGCCCGTAAAATTCCGGGCCCCGGGCCGTGCGCGGCCCGCCGGGCCGTAGCGGGCCCCGGGCCCCGGGCCGCGCGGGGCCCGCCGGGCTTAGAAATCCGCAAGCCCAGAGCCGTCTCGAGCTTCAGCAACGTATGAACAACGACTGCATTGCATATATATTGATTTTTACAAGTGCGCAGGCACTTATACTACACTCAGACGCACACACAATGCATTTTCTCACTTGCTGAAGTCTGTGCCGGGCCAGCCCGCGGGCTCCGGGCCTGCTCCGGGCCGGCCCGCGGGCCCCGGGCCTGCTCCGGGCCGGCCCGCGGGCCCCGGGCCTGCTCCGGTACGGCCCGCGGGCCCCGGGCCGATAGGCCCGCTACGGCCCGCCGGGCCTGTAGCGGGCCGCGGGCCCCGGGCCGGCCCGGGCCCGGCCCGGGCCCGGCCCGGAAGCGCGCTAGTCGGCCCGGCCCGGGCCCGGCCCGGAAAATTTGCTAGTGGCAGAACTAAGGCCAACTGTGCACGTGCTATAGAATAGCCGAAATTTTCATCAACATTGATAAAAAAAGTAAAAAATTTGGTCTAATTGACCAGTATGGCATTTTGACTGCGGTGCCAAGGGCGTAGTGAGGAGTCAGAGGGAGGGGGTTGCTCAGGTTGTCCGTCTGAACCTCTCCCTTTTAGTAAAACCTTGCAAAGTTGTCAAGAAGCGTATATACCCCCAAAAAATAGACAAATTTGGAAAAGATTGCACTTTGTATAAGATACAATGCCGTAAATGTCTCTAGCTTCCGGTTCCGGGGATTACCGCCCCCCCCCGACCGCTGTAATTTAGGCGTATATCAGCAGTCGCGTAGACAGGAAAAAACTTTGGAGGGGAATGACTTTTCGATTTTTTGTAGGTAATGGGTAAAACTGAACTTTATTGCTATTTTAACACAAAATTTTGCGAAATAACAGCACATGCAAACATTGCACTGAATTTGACCGGCCGAAAACATCGGAGCTAAAAGTCAAGTTCAAATCACTAAGTCACGTAGTTACAAGCCAATAGGCGTCTGGGGGCGGCAACCCCTAGTACAAAAGTGTGAAAAACTTTTGATTTTTAGGCCGAGTTAATTCAATTGCAGACGTAAAAATACATATATAATGCTAGAGAGGGGTACTCACCTCCATTACAACTGGCAGTAATATAGGTAAGTACTGTAACCGAATAACCGCTTCGTTAACCTTATGATTTTTTCTCAAAATTTGAACTTTTTGTTAAAGTTAGAACAATGAAAATTCTCCGGCTCCGGCACTTTTTTTGTCGGAGCCGGAGGCTCAAAAATCCGGCCGGAGCCAGAGCCGGAGCCTCCGGTCGATCGCTAGGAGGGTGCCCAAAATTTGGCCGGAGAGGCCCCCCAAAAATCTTGACCCCGTTACATGTATGGATTCGGGTCAACATTTTCGACCCGCGACGGAACCGAACCCGCGGCTTGACACCCGTGGGTAACCCGCAAACAAATCCGCCTCCATAAAAGTCGACCCAGGACTTACATGTTAGATATGATACTGATATACTTGATTGTTGTTTACTGATTCCCAAGTCTAATTTCCAGAGTGGAAATCTGTACGTTGTAAACTTTCTGCTGCTTTAACCGAGGGGTACTATTACCAAGAGTACATAATAGCGTCTCACTCTATATAGAAGAAGAGTGTGACACTCTCCAGCCTGCCTGTGTTCTAGCACAGGCAGATGCGCTGGTCGTTTTCAGGCTACATATTGACATTCTATGCAACATGTGACTGGCCAATCAGAAGCGAGCTTCTATTCTCTGATTGGCAGACGCCTGTGCACGTGCTCCAATCATAAAACGGGATAGGGATAAAGGTTAATAACTCATTATTTATTCATAGTCTGCTTGTAAAAACATTAAAAAAGGTTTGCAAATACCTTTGGGGATATTTTGGCAAACTTTCAGCGAAATTGATTGAGAAACTTTGAAGAAATTCAGAAAAGTTTACATCTCAAAAGTTTTTCAATCAATTTGGCTGAAAGTTTGCCAAAATATCCCTAGAGGTATTTGCAAACCTTTTTAAATGTTTTTGCAAGCAGACTATGAATAAATAATGAGTTATTAAGCTTTTATCCCTATCTTAATGCTTATCAACCCATCAGCGATTATATACTAAAGTGTGTTACGCAGGGAATCTACGCGCTGATTGGTCAGCCACATGTTGAATAGAATGTCAATATGTAGCCTGAAAACGACCAGCGCATCTGCCTGTGCTAGAACACAGGCAGGCTGGAGAGTGTCTCACTCTTCTTCTATATAGAGTGAGAAGCTATTATGTACTCTTGCTATTACGCAGTATCCACAATTATATTCTCTAGAATTGGAATCATAAGTGGTAATTGTTCAAGTTTTGTGGGGATAGAAAAAAAGTGACCCGCGCAGGCTGAAGCGGATACCAGCGGGTTGACCCAAGGCTCAAGTTTTCCGACCCAACCCAACACGGGTACCGACGACAGGGGTACTCCTGTTGTATTCAATTCAATGGTCATCTTGAGGCAAAAAAACGCAGGACAACTAAAATCATTGACACGGAACAAACGCCGGCAGTTCCAAAAAATTTATTTACAAAACATAATGGAATACATTACGGTTAGGATTGACATTTTAACTAATTTAAAAATGAAGTGAAAAATTTACAAAACATATACTTATCATGTAGGAAATCATAATTTTGTCAAAAACAATGTCAATAACTCTTATAGACATCAATGTATTTGTATATTAAAACATAATATAAACGGTTAATAAATAAAAACTGACAGAGCAAAATACACTGTAGCAATCAATAGCGCAATATGCAAAAATAAAAATTACACAAAATATAAAAAATAGTTTGATTGCAAAGCAGAAAAGAACACATTACCACATATAACAATATATATATATATATATATATATTGGTCCAAATATATATTCATATATATTGTGTGTCATATATTCATATATATATGAATGTCATATAAACAGCAATGCTGGATGTCACAAGTTATAGTGAAAACGGATTGAAATTAATTGGTTGGAAAAAATCAACCATAATTCTTAGGGCCTTTTCATAAAAAGATTAAAAATCGAAGATTAAAATAAATCTTTTTATGAAAACGACATTAAAATTCAGTTGCAGCTAATGAAGATTAAAAATATTAAAAATTCATAGTTTGATTGCAGCGTGAATTTTTAATCTTGATTTTATGAAAACGTGATTAAACACTTTTAATATTTTTAATATCGCTGATCAATTTTAATATTTTTAATCTTTTTATGAAAAGGCCCATAGAAAACAGTATCAACATCGGAATGACCCAGGGGAGGTTCGAACCCCCCCATCTCAGAATCTACAAACCAGCGCTCTACCATTTGAGCAACCGGGACAATGCTGAGCTGTCGTTAATCTCTTTAAGTAGTAAGTACATAACTTTGAGAAGCGTAGCAAAATTTGTATTTCTCGCATTTAATCAGCGTGCTTCTATGTTACTGTCACAACTTGAAAATTAATTCTCAATACTAACCATTATATTATTGCTTTATTAACCCTTAACGCTTTATGTTATTGCAATTATTTTGTTTGTCTTAATAGCACAGTATGTCCTGTTAATAGGATTTTGTGTTGGCAACTATATGTTACTGTCTGTATTACTTTTGTCTAATAAACAAACAACAAACAAACATAAGGGGCATGTTATACTTATCATAACAGTTTCTTAAATGAAGACAATCACTAAATTATAGTCATTAATTTGAGAATACCAGCAACTAAGAACGAAATAGTAAAGTAATATTATGCACATTAAAATTATGAGACAGAATGGAGATTTCGAATCAGAAGGTTCAACCAATAGGCACTAAGCGCACTCCCAGAAAAGTGACATTTTTACCCACTGTTGCTGAAACTTTTGGGACCGTCCACGCCCCCCCCCCCAATTTTTCGTGGGTGTGTCCTTCCATTCTTTCATATGGTTGTGAGCATTAATGAGGGATGGCCTGGGGTGGACCAATCCCCTTCCCAGCCTATGCATCGTCTGTGATGGAGAGCGCCTTGATTTGCGTGAGGCGTTCGCGCACGATGCCTTGGTTGTCGGCCGGGCGGGGGGGCAGCGAGCCAGAGTAGTGGTTCAGCACCGACAGGACGTCGTCAAAGTAGCGCGTCTGAAAGAAAAGGCATGCTAAGCGTCGATTCATACTTACAGCCGTGTGTCCGTCCAGGGCCCTGTTGCTCAACTTTACAAGTCTTACAATTGTAACAACTGTAAGTCAAAAATCAGGTGATTCGTAATGAAAATATATAATGAATTCGTAACGAATCACCTGATTTTGCACTTACAATTGCTACAATTGTAGCATCTGTAAGTTGGTGCAACTACCCCCAGCCTGCAGAATTACGAAATAATCACACCACCACCTGAATAGTGTGTAAGATCAATCAATCTATGGATGGACATATATATACAGCACTACCTCTAAGTATGACTGGAACTTAATGCTAAAATTTCGATGATTTTCGCTGGGACTCGAAACCGAATTGGATGAGTAACAGTGAAAGTCAGGGTAGGCGCCATGCGGTCATCTAATCCGCTAAATCCAGTCATATAATCCGCTAAATCCATTCATCTAATCCACTAAATCCATTCATCTAATCCGCTAAGTCCATTCAGCCAATCCGCTAAGTCCATTCATCTAATCCGCTACAGGGATGGATTTAGCGGATTAGATGACTGAGTTACCTAGTGGATCCGATGAATGGATTTAGCGGATCAGATGATAGGATCTATCTAATCCCATATATTAACTGGCCCACCTGTGAGCTAATCAACGCCTCTAGTGTGGGCTGGAGGGCACTGGAGCGACTCTGCAGCACTGAGCGCATGTCCTCTCGCAGCTGGCGGTCGAAGTTCAGAAACTCAGTTCGCGATTGTTCCAGTGAGGCGCGGGCCTGAAATAAAAATATAACACTCCATTGATTCAGACTTGCAATAATTGTATGTGCGTTCAGCCGGCAAAATTACGAAATAATCTGTATTCTCAATTCTCGTATTCTCAAAATTAATCGCGACTAAACTTAGGCTATCCTTTACCAACTGCTAAAGTTAAGGGGAATGGGTATTCTGACGGTATTGGTAAAGTAGAAGTTGAAACGAAGGCTAACGTGGTCCTATACGGTTTGAAATTTGCAGGAATCATTAAAATCAGCAGTAGAACAAGTTAAAGCAGTGTCTTTCTTCCCTCTAGGTACGCTACGTTCCTGACAATCCTCAAGTTTGACAACAATAAGTAGGACTTAGCATCTACTTCTAGCGCTAGCAAAGTTAGCCAAATTCCGCGGTAAAAAACAATTTTAAAAATGCTGACTTCTTCCACTTTGGGCGCGTTGGCCATGCTGTATTTCGGAATGTCCATTTTATCCAATTTCTGCTGCAGCTTCACACATTCCTACAAATAAAACAAATTTAAGAAAATTTCATCAAAGTAATCCCAAGAGACTTACTTGCAGCCAGTTCAATTTTTCTTCTTGTACAAAGTGGGACTTAGTGACAGCTCTTTATAACAGCGCGAATAAGGCCCGGTTCACACAGACGTACTTTTTACTTTTTACTTTTGGGCCAAAAGTAAAAATTTCGGTTCATACAGAACGTACTTTTTACATTTTACTTTTTACTCCTGGCCTTAAGTAAAAGTAGAAACGCGTTCTACTTTTTACTTTTTACTTTTGCAATCTAGTCAATCAGAATGCTCTGAGCAGAAGCTCCGCTGCGCCAAAGCCAGCCAATTGAATGCGACATTCCTTCAGTAAAAAAATAGGCCTCTGTGCACACATTTGCAAAAGTAAAAAGTATAAAGTAAAAAGGAAAAATAAGTCTGTGTGAACCGAGACTAAGGGTGATATCCACTTGGTACTTTCGGCCAAGGCAACTTTACAGTAGTTTGCGTGTTCCATGCGTGCAAAAAAGTGAATTTTGGAAAAATACATGATTTTGGTACCTTTTGCCTCCCCGTAGGGCGATATCTCCTTCCAAAATCGCTATCTCACTCAACTACCGGCTACAGTTTCTGATCTTTTCCTTGTCTCTAAGGGCAAATTTCTAAAATGGATTAGATTAAAATTTGTTTTGCCAATAACTCATGACATATGAGTTTATACGAAATTAGTGATAGCAATTCTTTGTAGTACCTCCCGCTCGTGCACAAAATTTTTTAAGTCTACCTCAACATTGAGATAAGTTATTAAGCAAACAAACTTTAATTTAATGCGTTTAATCCATTTTAGGAATTGGTCCTAAGTTTAAAAAAGACATCTTCCATGCATCCAGTTGCGAATTACCTGATGGTTTCATCGAAATTCAATATTTTTTCAGTTGCTGGGAGTTAAAAAACAAATTCAAAAAAGTTAAATCATGTATAAATCATAGTCAAAAAAAGTTACATTGCATTACAATCGCACAAAATAAAACTCTAAAAGCGTTAAACAATACCTGCAGTTGATTTTCCCAACGTTTTAACGCATTATAGTATGCAGGAAACAGATCCAATAATCTGAAAAAAGGACTAAAATAATATGAAGAACAAGAAACACTATCATTAACTTCAATAGTTTCATCATTTTAAATACAATTTTGTGGAACATATCCTACCCAAGACATTGATCTTATTAGTGTACTCTTGACAAAGAAAAAAGTACAAAAATTACCCCTGAAATTCCAAAAATTTGGGAGAAACTCCCAGACTAAGACGGAGACCCCTTTTACATATGCAAATCATTTGATTTTTCAACTAAATTTGTCTCAATAATTGTGGGCGTGTGAGTTTACTAAAAAGGCCCTAATCACGCAAACTACATGACTTTACTGCCATTCCCAAATATAAACATATATAAATACAAAGTTTTTACCGTTTTAACTGATCACTAACGCTTGACTGAACGTTATGCGCCTAAAAAGACAAACCCACTAACTATTACAAATATGATCAATTGTTTCTGATATATATCTTAAACATTACAACAGCTGAACAGCTGACTCTTTATTAGTTCCAAGCCTAAACTTCTTATTGGAAGACCAAATATCAGTGAAATAATCAATAAGTTAAAAACAGAGCTGGTAAGCAACTTAACAAAGGGAACACTTTAAAATCAAAACCGATATGAGATTAAAAATATACATATATATATATATATATATATATATATATATATATAATATATATATATATATTTTACGATACGTGTATGCATGCCAATTGCCAACCACCTACTCTGGATAAATTCGGTCATAAAAAACAAATATATTACCCGACCCCCGAACAACAATCAAACATCAGCTCACGATATTTTTGGTGGCCAGTTCAAAGCCTTTTCCGACATTTTGCATGAACGCCGGACATTCGCAATTTGAGAGTTTTGATGCAGTGTCTGACAAACCTAGTGCACGCACAAAAACACGAACTTATTGCAATATTTTCTTTCTTAACAGTAACTAGCGCAAGCTAATAATCACAGTACAATATACTGTAAAATATTGTGATTAGGATTTTAGTTGCCACGCAAATAAGCAACAAACTTCGCAACATATAGTGATAATTTATTTGCGAGTGCTGCTGTGATACCAGTTAAGGGGGTAATTGCGTTTTTAGGCGTTTTTTTTGGAAAGCCATAGCTCAACGTTTACAAATTCAAATCACAAGCGGTCTTTTGCATTTAAGTAGAACAATATTTACCTAAATGTACGCCATTCATCGGAACTTAGCCTTTAATTTTGTTTCCAGTACAAGCGGCTAAAGAAAGGTCCTTCCCAAAATTATTTTTTACAAAAAGTTTGCGCCACAGCTCTGAATCATACGATCACCTGTTGGGCCTGAAAAGTGGTAAGGTTTTTGACATGTTTAAAATCCCCAGGCATGTCCCCCACTGTTTTATTAAAAAATAGTCAATTTACTGAGAAAATCGCTTAGAAACAAACGCACCGAAAACCCTCTAAAAATGTCCACAGGTGCAATTTCGAAAAAGTGAGAGACATGACTGGGGATTTTGACCTTTATAGCACTGGTTCAAAAATTTGTGCTCAGGTTTCATTTGTAACTTTTGGGTTCTGTGGGCGCAAAATTTACATAGAAATCACAAAAACCTCGAAAATGCAACTACCACCTTTGAACCAAAATGTACATTTTAATTGGTTGGCCGAACTAGAAACTTTGCACAGAATAATTCAACTTTATTGCAGAAAACTGACTATCAAGAGAAGAGAGCAAAAAATTACTGGGAACAAAAAATTGAACACGCAATTTTCCTAGATCTCAAAAAATCGGATACACAAAAAATCAGAGCGATCCACACATGTCAATTGAAGGCAATAAAATTAAAATAAATAGAATTTATAGTGTTAAAAACGCTTACGAATATATACCACGAAAACCATTAAAGTATATAATAAATAACAAACGATTAAGGAAATAAAATTAAAAATATATACTAGACAAAACCTGCAAGTATGGAGATCAAAGATTTGATGTCTGTTGTTAACTTTTTGTACGCTTTTTCGAATCTAAAAATACATAATATTCTTTTTGTGGCATAATAATACTAGCATAATAGCACATATTATCATCGGCTTTTTGCGCGTTTTTGTCTATGTAAATACACTGTCAAACGCACTAAACCAAAAGTGCACCTTCAGGCTTTAAGTTTGAGGTGCCTTGGGGTTGGGGGAGTAAGTAACATAATATATGAAAATAAACAAAATTGTTGAACTTAGATTTTTGACTCGTGCAGCCTCCCCTCTTACGCCTTAAGCTAATCTACACTTAAAACTTAAACCAATCCTAACCACGAAAAACAAAAGTTCACTCCTCATTAAGCCTGGAATATGTCAACACATGCCCCGACACGCACACACACACACACACACACACACACATTGCAGACTCCCTCACTGAGAAATTTCCTCTCGTTGTCGATCAAAACTCTGCTGACTGGCCTGGCTGACAATCTTCCCCTTGGCCGTCGAGCGTGCGAACAAATTCCTGAAACAAGACATTGCACTGTTTGGACCAAAACTTTGTTGCTGCTTGCTAAAACAACTAAATCCATGCTCATACGTATGTAACGGGTCCAAATTTTGAAACAGGCCTTTCCGGCCAAATTTTGGAGACTCTCCTCCCCCAATGATCGACCAGAGAAACAATGAGTTTCACATATTATATCGAAAATAGAAATCCCCAAATATACATAAACAATATTACACATACCAACTCATGATTTGAAACCACGAACATTATTCGTAAATAATGTAAAACTGGAATTACATAAGTGTTGGCACTTCTGAAAATACAAAACAGTATATAATATGTAAAGGCATATAACCCATGGACTTGACGTTTGGCTGATCCAGCCTTAAGGGGGGGGGCTACCTGTATAAGTGAAAATTTTAGGTTCTCCGATTCGCTTCAAATTTGCACACAATGTAGCCCCATGGAAGGCGCGTCGCAGATGTAACAAACTGGAAGCAATGCTTTTGTCAATTTTTTTACTAGGGGCGCCCAAAAATTCAATTTTACGTGTAAATCATAGGCGCAAAAAAAAGTTTTTTGTGCTCACAAAGCGTTCCTTTACTCGAAACTTTTGTTAATACTGAAGAAGCGGATTTTTACATGATTCGATAGCCTAATGTCATATCTCAACCTCTATGATCCATTTTTTTAAATTTTTGCCCATGGCCTGAGCAGTGACACCAAATGTAAAATCACTCAAATTTGGCGGGCCCAAAAAACGGCCATTTTTTCACATTTCGCCCTCGATTTTAGAATTGAAAATACATATCAAAAATCCGGATCATACGATTTTGCGCATACATGTGAGCTACTACTATGCCAAGTTTCAGCTTGATTCGCTTAATGTGGTTTGTGTTAGAACTGTCCATCTAATGGCTACTTTTAGGTTTTTTTGCGTGCTTTTGCCTATGTAAATACACTGACAAAGGCACTGAACCAAAAGTGCACCTTCAAGCTTAATTGTTCTTATCTGAGGTTGGGGTACCTTGGGGGAGTAACATATGTGAAAATAAGCAACATTGGAGAACTTTGATTTTTGACCTGGGTCCCCCCCCCCCTTAAGGGCTAGGTCCGTCTGACCAACATTTTCTCAAGTGCGACAAACAACTAATGGCTTATAGCAAAAAAATAAATTATTTTTAAAGGTAAAAAATGCATAAACTTGATTAAAACGACTAGATTACAGAAATTTTGCGTTTCCTTGCACAAAGTCAAAATCTGCAGGACGTAGTGGGTCTCGGACACCCCTGTTAAACTGTGTTTGCAGTGAGTATGGCTACAATCATTGAAACTACACATTATGCTACATGAGCTTCCAAAAAACACTACATTATTATTGTGGCTAACTTGCCAGTATGTAACACAATGTACAGTTGAAAGACACTATATAACTGTGTAACTATATGCACAGACATGTATTATACAATGTATAGCTGAATTATACACACCTTGTTGCATGAATGGATTATATACTTTCCCTTTGTCAAAAAAGTACCTACATCTGACCAGAAAACCTAAAATCTAATCTTCCAAATTCACAGTGTGCACTTAAAACTTTTTTCCAATATTCGCTAACTTCGCTCATATAACTTTTGTGACGTATTAAGCTAATAAATAAATATATATATATATATATATATATATATATATATATATATATATATATATATATATATATATATATATATATATATATATATATATATATATATATATATATATATATATATCAAGCGCGGATCCAGGAGGGGGGCGCGGGGGGCACACCCCCCCCGAAATTATTTCCGACTGAAATTTTACACAAGGGTCACCCTTTTGGTTTTTTATTGCCCGACCGAAAAAATTTCCGATACGTCTCCAATTGACCAAATTTGCTCTAAAAATCAAAAATTTCTCCAATTTTTTGACTGGGAGCTGCCGCCCCCAGACCCCCTCAACTTTCTAGCTTAATGGTCCTTCCTACTGTCTTGTGTCAAAGTCTATGCATGTGTACAAGGGTGCATTATGCTGCATTTTCTGGTCAAATACACTGTCTGATTTGACGTTCCCCGTTTGTTTTGCATTTTAATCTGTAGTTTTCCTAATTGCTGCATAGTGAACGCAGCAGTTAGGAAAAAATTCTTTCCATATACATACCAATATCCTCAAAAACTGTATATATATATATATATATATATATATATATATATATATATATATATATATATATATATATATATATATATATATATATATATATATATATATATATATATATAATCTCTCTCTACTTTATTACCAAATCTACCAAATTTGACCTAAGAATAAAAAATTCTTTATTTTTTTTCCTGGGGGCTGCCGCCCGCAGATCCCTGCACCTATTTATATTTTACGACAAGTGTTTAACATTTATTTTTCTATGCAAATTTTATATCAACTTTATTTCATAAAACTCTGGCTTCTGGGGGCTACCCTGAGCTTCTCGCAACTGTGTGTTTTGATAAAAGTGGCAGATTTTAGAGGATATCCCGGGGTCAATAACACTAAAGGTGTCTAGCTTCTGGGGGCTGCAGCCCCCAGAAACACGCAACTGTGTGTTTTGATAAAAGTAGCAGATTTTAGAGGATATCCCGGGGTCAAAAACACTAAGGGTGGATTTCACCACGGTGGTTTTTAAAAACCATGGTTTTACGTACGTTTGTATATGATTTGAGACTTAGTTCAACACCTATTGCTAATCCCACTAAATATACCGGATATAAACTTGTACGCCAATGACCACTGTTTCAAATAATACATAGACAGCTACTGAGCCTACTTAAGTCTTTCCGTCAAACTACTTAAGCTAGTTCAAGTACCACGTCATCTTCCCTTCACAAATAAGAGACCAACACCATGTTACAACTTTTCGAGAGGTCAATCAAACAATGAATGCAAAAGAGTTTATTGAAGTAAATAATTAAGCATATACATACATAGCGGAAACCGGGAATAATAGAGACAAATAGGGATTTGGGGGTTTAAAGGGATTAACAAGAGAATAACGAGATTAAACGGTTTAACTCACAACACACTATACAGCTAAGTAGCACTCAGCGTTAAAGCCGTAGCTACTTTTTTTATACAATAATTTCAACAGAATAAAATAAGATTTCGCCCCATTTCGAATGAGTTGCGTTACTACATACATTGCTAGTCACTTTAATAAAAAGCCATCTCAAAGCTTCTATACAAAAAGACCAAAAACATTACAAAAACTAACAAAAAAATTTGCAAGAGAAAAATTCAGCAATGGGTAATATACCTAGTCATTGAACAGATAAATCAACCCTACAAATAAAAAATCGAAAAAACAAAAAATGTTGGCAATACATAAAAAATATAACTTCAGTGACAGTTAACGAAAGCAAACACTTCATATTTGAATGCTGCTTAAAAAACTAGCGCACATATAAACATACCACTTTACAGTACTAAAAAGACAGGTCAACAAAATTATAGTTGTCGCAGTAGATAGAAACCGGCTAATTTGATTAACAGTTACAAATTTTTCATCGGGGGAAAAGAACAGAAATAGCAAAAACAAATATATATGTGCTAAAAAAGTACATACTGTAAACTCATGCTACAACAACCAATCAGAACAAAGAATGTATATTGCGATTTGGGTTTGCGTTCACCTTTCAGAAAGTCACCTTTCAGAAAAGATTTTCTCAGCGTTCACCTTTCAGGAAACTGAAATTTCTCAACGTTCACCTTTCAGAAAGCCAAAATGTGGGAACGGTCACCTTTCAGAAAGTTGAAATTTGGGAGCGTTCACCTTTCAGAAAGATAAAATTTTGAAACGTTCACCTTTCAGAAAGATAAAACTTTGAAATAGTAATCGTTTTGGAATAATTTCAATGTGAATGGACCTAATTATGGCATATTTTTGTTTAATAAGTAAGTAGTTACTAACAATGTGGAATTTTCTGGATTTAAATAGACTGACAAACACTCAAAAAGTTTGCTATTCATAAAAAAACTTTATTTAAACCGATTGAAGACGTTTATACTAACCGATAGTATACGAAAAGCAATAAAAATATTACCACATAATTCACTATGCTCGCTGGATTTAGCAACGGACAAACTGGATTTTGCTGCTACCTATTTTAGCGCTCGAAATCTCGGATATTTCTGGATTAGCGTGGGAAAATTTCTACAGTCAATGCTATTCTGAGATAGTCTACGTGTAAATTCAATAGTCGTTAATCTTGTTTAATTTTTAAACAAAAATTAGAGGAAATTATGCACTAATCGTCAGTTTTATTTACAGCCACAATCATTATATGTATGTATATATAACTTAATTTCATCATAAATATCATATAGTTCATATGTAAAAATTCAAAATTATTACTTTTTGAAAGGTGACATTTCCAAAATTTCATGTTCCACATTGTTAGTAACTACTTAATTAAACAAAAATATGACATAATTAGGTCCAATCACATTAAAATTATTCCAAAAAAATGACAATTTCAAAATTTTATCTTTCTGAAAGGTGAACGTTTCAAAATTTCATCTTTCTGAAATGTGAACGTTCCCAAATTTCAACTTTCTGAAAGGTGAACGTTCCAACATTTTGGCTTTCTGAAAGGTGAACGTTGAGAAATTTCAGTTTTCTGAAAGGTGAACGCTGAGAAAATCTTTTCTGAAAGGTGAATTTCTGAAAGGTGAACGCAAGCGTGCGATTTGTTACGCAGCATTATTACAAAGCTCGATATAGGGTGGTCTGCGGACAGTATGGTTGCGGATTATCTCCCAAGTCCAAACTTGAGTCCAATTTCTAAGCAGGATTACGGAGGGCGGACTACCCAGGTCAAAAATCAAAGTTCCCTAATTTTGCTTATTTCCACATATTATATATATATGTTACTCCCCCAAGGCACCTCTACCTCAGATAAGAACGATAAGCTTGAAGATGCGCGTTCGGTTTAGTACGTTTGTAAATGTATTTACATAGGCAAAAGGGCGCAAAAAAGCCTGAAGTAGCCCTTAGTTAGACAGTTCTAGCACAAACTACATCTAGCCAATCAGGCTGAAACTTCGCATAGTAGTAGCCCACATGTATGCGCAAAATTGTATGATCCGGATGTTCGATTATTTTCAAATCTAAAATCGAGGGCGAAATGTGAAAATATGGCCTTTTTTGAGCCCGCCAAATTTGAGTGATTTTACATTTTTGGCGTCACTTATCAGGCCATGGACAAAATTTCTAAAAAATGGAGTAGAGAGGTTGAGATATAATACTAGACAATAGAATTATGAAAAAATCAACTTCGTCAGTATTGACAAAAATTTCGGGTGAAGGGACGCTTTGCGCACACAAAAAACGCTTTCTTACGCCTATGATTTACATGTATGTAAAATTGAATTTTTAAGAGCCCCTAGTCCAAAATTGGCGATAGCTTTGGTTCCAGTTTTTTTACATCAGTAGCCTTGACGGTGGCTACAATGTGTGTAAATTTGAAGCAAATCGAAGAACTTAAAATTTTCACTTATCTAGGTAGCCACCTTCCCCCCTTACACGGATTAGATTACAATTAGTTTTGCCAATAACTCATGACATCGTCAATGAATTCATTCCAAATTCGCCACAGCAAAGTAGCACCTTCCGTTTGTGCACAAAATTAAATAAATCTTTCTCAAAAACATCGAACAGTAAGGAAAAATGCCAATGTCAGGCAGCTTTTTCGGTGGAATAGGCAATTAATTCTGTCGAAAGCGAAAAACTTAGAATGTGCTTGTGAAAGCATTCGCACAAGATATTAACCATAATAGGTGGAATGCATAAAGGCAGTCTTAGCTCAGTCTTGCTAAACGCAGTCTAATGGCAACGTTCTAACCTTGTACGTGTAGAATTTTTCGTTACGATGTTCTAAATTACTGAAATAGAACGCCATAGACTGGTTTCAACGTAAGACTGCCTTTATGCATTCCACCAAATATTATATTTAATGCGAGATTCAAGTTTAAGCCCAGACAATCAGACATACAGCCCTTGGTGCAACACATTCTTTTTTCGTTAATCGATATTATCAACGCTATATTCACTTGCCTGTTTACTCCAGCAAACTGTTAAAGGTACCTACAGTATTTAATCTTTATAGTACCTACTGTACCTAGTTAGTACTTAATAATTATTCACTCTTAAACTGTGGTTTGTTCATTTGTCTATGTTCGTTTGTCTTCATTTAAGGCCACAGCTCACAATATTAGAAAAAAAAATGAAACTTAAAAAATACATTGAGTCACTTACTAACACATCTACACAAGTATAATAATATGCATACATATTATATATAACAGGTTGGTAGGGGGGACTGGCGCCCCCAAAATTTATATAGGATCACAGGAAAGGTGTTGGAAAAAATCTCACAATCATGAGTGAAAAACGCACACTTTCGAGAATTTTGCGATTGCTGCGTATTTTTGATCAATCTTGGGGGAAACGCCTTCACAATATTGCCGAAGAGGGTTCCCTACAAATCGAACTTCGTTACATGTATGTAATAAATTATGGTATTATGACAATTATATTCGAGGATTCAAGCAACCACGAACCAGCATGCACAGACAAACAACAAAAAAGCATATATATACCGCCACCAAAAAACAACAGGATTATCAAAAAATTAATAAATGCATCACTCTAAAAAACATTTGGCTGGCACCGAGTGACTAAAAAGCGAGAGTAGTTGCAAGTACATTATACGTGACTATAATAACTGGTATATAACCTGATAACAAAGTATAATTCCAGGTTCGATAGCCATGATTTATAGATGTCTGTAAAAGAAGATTTTGGAACTACAACTTCAACTCTGATAACTTCGTTCTGTACTAATCAGATACACGGGAAGAGATGACATGTACTAGAAAACATACGTTGGTTTGGTACGGTAGAATATAGTTAAGATCTACTAGCATCTACAACCTATAAAAAATAAGCACCTTATCGTAAAGTCCTTTAACTTTACTTATTAAGTACTTTAGTATTTTTATCTAAGTTGAGGCTATCTTACTTATTAGCAATGGAGCAGCTATCCCTATACAATTGCCTTACATAATAAATGATAGCTGTGAAAAAAGAAAATTAATAACCACACAGTACAGTTAATTAACATTAACAATGATTGACTAACAAGACGTATAACAACTAAACTAAACGTGTCATAATTACCACAGGCATGGTGCAAAAAATATATAATAATAATAATAAAACATAGGAAGCATCATTGTTACGATATTCGAGGCAGAATCATATCATTAATCGACTGTCGAATGCTATAATACAGTTTTGCAGGAATCAACCGACGGAACTGTATGGACAAATCATGGACGGTCAGAACCAGTTGCGCAGACTTTCTCGGGAAAGTCTGGGCCGCTTTACTTCCTTGACTGCATTGCGGCTACGATAGCTGCTGCTAAAATAATAAAAAACTAAAACTTTAAAAAATAAAATTAATTCATATGTGTTTTGGCGATACCAAAACATACCGATAACCATACATGTGCGTGGGGGGGGTTAGTTGACCCCCCCCCCCAAACAAGTGCTTCACCCCCACCCAAGAATGCTTCGAAGGTAGCTCAGCTCACGACGGTAAAATCTGTGACTCACAAAGCAATACTGGTGGATCACGAAGAAAAAATGAACGGAAAAGTTGATCCGCACCCCCAGCCCCTGAAGGCTCATGAAGCCAAAAATGTAGATTAGAGCCAGAAATTAACAAAAAGTTGCTCCACAACTCCACATCCAATATACTGTGAGTGTGCAGACACAAAGAATATTAAAGTTCATTTAAAATTGTGCTTTATCAACATGCAATCAATACACATTAGTTACTTATAGCTAAGGAATCAATTGAATAGCGACGTCAAAATAAAAACAGTTGACGTACCTGTCAGCGTAAGTATATCCATCTCTAAAACAAAATCAAACGATTTACAAAAGTTTTTCGGTCAGCTCAAGCTTTCACAATATCACTACTGTGTGAGAAGAAACAAAGCGTTTTTATGTTAATTTTTTATTACTATGCTCATCTCTTACAGTGGAACTTGCCACAAACGAAAATTAGTTTTGGTGTTTCACAAGGGCTTTTTCACTGTAGCTTGTCTCTGTGGTGGGTTTTTTGCTAAAATAAATATCAGTGAAGTGTGGGGGGGGGGGGTTTTTTGGGTGGCGGCGGGCGAGGGTGCGTGACCGAGAGCTCGAGACCGAGACCAAATTCCGAGACTGCCAAAACCGAGACTTTGGGTCATTTTTTGCCATTTTTTCACCTATTGGTTTGATGACTTTTTATAAGTTTTTAGGTAAACTTACAAGACCATGGTCAGACACCTTGGGTAGATTTCACCACGGTGGTTTTTAAAAACCATGGTTTTACGTACGTTTTTACATGATTTGCACATAATTTCATTACGAAATATTGCCTGATTCCTTACGAATTTCGTTGATTTTCTTAAACCATGGTTTTTGCTTAGTTGAAACTTAAGCAGAAAAAAAACCTGCTATGCTGCAGGTTTTAAATTTCAACTGAGCAAAAACCCTGGTTATAGAGAATTCACGAAATTCGTAACGAATCAGACTATATTTCGTAATTAAATTATGTGCAAATTATATGCAGACGTACGTAAAACCATGGTTTTTAAAAACCACCGTGGTGAAATCCACCCCTTATGTATATATAATTAAGAGCTACATCACGGCAATGTTGGTTACGTTCCTGGCTCTTTCCTCCTTTTGTGTGGGTATGGGGCCGTGTCTACTTGAATACTGTGAAATTTTGACCTCTGTCCCAAAGCAGACGCAATTTATCCTTGTTCACGCCAGAAAATAGCAATATCAGACACTGTTTGGCTGAATTTAGTTAAAAATAGCTCAGCTTGTATTGGAATTACCAATGTTCTGCTAAACTATACACCCAAGATAGAAAAAGTTTTTAGCGCAAAAATTAGTCCTGCGCGCCGTGACGCTCTTTCATTCTTTGCCTCCGGCGTGACACCCCTTTGAATTGTGCCCCCTCAATCCCCTGGGACTAAATTTTAGTTGGGAGTAGAGTCTTCCCCTCTCATCTACCGAACTACATAGTTCTGACTAGTGCGTCTAGTTGAACTTTCAGATTTATTTTTGATTTTTTGCTAAACTCATACTAATTGGATATTACAATTGTTAAGTATGTCAAGCCAGAATAACAAAGTTGACCAGCCAAACACTAAAGATTAAAGAATAAAATATAATAATAATCATATATACATATATATATATATATATATATATATATATATATATATATATATATATATATATATATATATATATATATATATATATATATATATATATATATATATATATATATTGTTTGGGGGTGGTTCAACGAGACAATGGGCTAGTTCGGGTTTGAGAGAGAGAGAGATTTCTAGTGAAGTTATATATATACATATATATATAAAAATCATGTTTTCATTTTTAAGTGTCTGATCGTGACTTTGGTGCGCTCGCCACCTATAACCAGAAAAAGTTACAGGCATATGTATATAGTAACTTAATACCAAGTGGCTACAACGGGTTGCCGACCGGTAAGGGAACCCAAAGTTCTCTAGCTAGATTCATGTTGAGTGGGTCACATTACCCCATCAACATCTCAATTTCGAAAATTTTTGCACCCCCTGGAGCAGGTATATACAAACCCAGGTGGTCGACGAGATTATTAACAAGTATATGAACCTCGGATTCGTGTTCATGAGCCTAAATTAGATACAACATAACAGATTCCAAATATCCCAAAGTACCCAAGCCGCAAGTATCTTTGAAAAACTCAACTTTAAAATTTCTCGGGGTCACGTGACCCCGCCTCATAAGAGGTCAGGGGGTCACGACACGATTCGTGACTCACTAAAGTTGGTTTCCGGGACGATTGCATCTACGCGGATCCGACTGATTCCGGCCAGACACCGGGGGCGATGGCTGGATGGCGAAACCACCCTTCTTCCCACATCCCGAAGAAGGCCAAAGATCGTCTGGCGACGAATCTCTCTCCGATCGGGTTTTTGGCTGTGGAGCGGCCAACCCCGGCCAGGCTGCTCCAGCTACTTTTGCTGATGGCCGGGGACATTGAACCCAACCCGGGTCCAGTTATTTGGATCTGCTCAGTGTGTCAATTGACTATACAAACTCGACAACAATTTTCTGTACTATGTACAGGCTGTGATAAATGGCTCCATATAAAATGTTCAAAACTACGCAATGCCAAAGAACGAAGAAACCAAAGAGACTGGATAGGACCATGCTGCAATGCTATGGGGATAGCCCATGCGACACCCATGCCTGTCAGTACTAATCCAACTGCCACCCACGACGGACGATTACGACAGCCCACTCGGCAAAACCGACACCAGAACAGCATTGCCACTGTCTCGGCTATGGGGACCCACCTGTCCCCTATTACGACGCAGACACCCATTCTATCCCATGCCACCCCAGTGCCGTGAGCTCCGTATCTTGCAGTTCAACTGCAATGGTCTATCTAAAAAACTGTCTGAAGTGCTGAGATTAATGAAAATCAATTACATCAAAATTGCTGTCCTTCAGGAAACCAAGCTGACATGCAAAGCCAAGCCTCAAACTCCTGGGTATGAATTGGTGCGACGTGATCGAAACAGGAACACTGGCGGAGGTCTAGCGTTTTCAGTCTATAAATCAATACAGTTCCGTACTGTTGATCTGCCGGACAATGGTGACAGTGTGACACCTACCTGGAAACATTTGGTATTGCTATCAGGGGGGAGAGCGGAGAAACCACGATCACGAACATCTATAATCCCCCTGCAAGCAGCTTCCCCACTGGCCACTCGGCCTCCATCGCTCACCTCCTCCATGCTAACTTAGACAGCCTTGTGTTGGGCGACCTGAACTGCCATAATCAGTTGTGGCATTCAGAAGGAACCGCCGATCGCCACAGCAATAATATCGCCAATGAAATCAATGCTTCCGAGATGGGCATCCTTAACACCGACACACCCACCAGACTAACCGCCCAATGCCGCAGCTCACCAGATGTCTCCCTTGCCAGCTGTTCCTTGTATCTTTGCTCCACCTGGTTTACGTGTGTTTCACTCAGCAGCGATCACCTGCCTATCATAATAGCTCTGCCGCTAAGCCCATGCAAGGTGATATCAGAAAAACGAACGTATATAAATTTCAAGAAAGCAGACTGGGACAGCTTTCATTCAGCCACAGAACTGGCATTCCAAGGTCAAGCTATGCGTAATCTTATACAGCAAGCGGCCAGCAAACACATCCCGGACGGTCGAATTCCAGAAATACATCCAGCATTTCCAGCGACCGCGGTCGCCTTAACAGAGGAACGCGACACCCTCCGAACGACCGATCCATCATCACCACGCATACAGCAACTAACAACTGAAATTCAAAAAGAAATAAAGGCGCACAGAAGACAAAAATGGCTGGAGCACCTCGAGACATGTGAACCAGGCAGTGCTCGTCTCTGGCAAACCATCAAATCACTGTCATCAAACCCACCAACAGCCAACAACCAACCAATCAAATTTGACCAGAAGCCCTACTACAACAGCAAGCAATGTGCCCAAATGTTCAACAAACAATTCACACCACCGGCCCTCAAACCTGCTCCCAAAACAAGCCGTGGAGTGATACGCAAGCTGCACAACCCCAGCTACACGAACATTATGCAAATAACAAGCGACCAGACCAGAAAAGCCATTTCTGAATCTAAACCGTCCAAGGCTGTTGGACCCAACAAACCAGCTGACTGCTCAGAATCATTCCGTCCTATCTCACTGTTGTCGCCAGTAGCCAAAACAATGGAAAAGGTCCTGCTGCCAGTATTTACAGAGCACCTCCAACCCGCACCCCACTAGCATAGCTTCCGCAAAGGACATTCAACAGAAACTGCAAACCAGTGAACCGAACAGTCCTCGTCGCGCTAGACCTAACCCGTGCGTTGGACACAGTCGCTCATCACACTCTGCTAACCGATATAAGCCAAACAACCCTGCCACCAACCATCAAAAAATGGACCACTGGCTACCTCAGAGGCCGGCAAACGTATGTGGAATTTCGTGGCGCCACATCGAAACGCAGAGCCATGCAACAGGGAGTGCCCTAGGGGGGCGTCATATCACCAATACTGTTCAATCACTACATGTATCTCTTACCTGCCCAACCAGCTGGAATTCATCTTGTCAGCTACGCGGACGATTGCATGGTTTGGTCGCAAGGACCTACGTGCGATGCTGTCTGTGCTAAGCTGAACGACTACCTGGAGACGCTGGACAATTGGTTCAAGTCACGTGATCTACACCTATCTCTATCAAAATCTTCAGCCACGCTCTTCACCACCACCTCAACAGAAATGAACAGTAACCTGAATATCGTCATCGATGGATTGGCGGTACCGACAGTGACACGCCCAAAACTATTGGGTGTTATCTTTGACAGTCTGGTTACTTTCGAACATCATGCAATCTACCTGAAAGACAAGCTAATGCGTCGCAACAACATTCTGAAGGCACTGACTGGCACACCATGGGGTCGCGAAAAGGAATTGATCATAACGACATATAAGACTATCGGCCGCGGCTGTCTTAATTACTGTGCTCCAATCTACTCACCAACATTCAGCGCCACAAACTGAAATGCACTGCAGGTTGCTCAGAACTCAGCGATGCGCAGCGCCACAGGCTGCCTTCTAATGTCACGAGTAGGCCATCTGCACCAAGAAACACAGCCACTGCCAGTTAAATCGCACAATGATCTACTCAGTCGTCAATTCCTGCTCGCCCGCCATCGACCATCACATCCATGCCACGGAATTTGCAATTCAGAGCCACCAAGACGTCTAATGAACATAGATGCACATAGGGGGGGGGGGGTATCCCCACCCCTGAGGGGGGTCGGCACCCCCCCCCCCTCAGACATCCCCCCCCCCCCTACAACCTCCCACCCCCCCCTCTGATGGCCAAGAAAGTGCCCCAAAAATGCGTAAAAAGCTGAAAAATTGCAAAAAATTTTCGCCTACGGCGAAAAAAGTACCCCAAAAATCAGTTGAAAACCGAAAAATTTTCGGCTGTCGCCGAAAAATGGCCACAACTAGGGACCACCCCCCCTTCCGCTAGGGGTCGGGCATCCCCCCTCGCCGATTCACCCCGTGCATCTCTGCTAATGAAACAAACACTGAGCACTCGATTTGACCGATACCTACAAAACTGGTAGCCGCTAACCGACCTAACGGACACCCAGTACAATGCTGGCCTCCGGCAACTGCACCGCCAGGCCGTGGAGGACGCTGTGGCCGGATACGAGCCCAGTGTTGTGCTCGGCGGCTACCCGCCACCAGTCAGCGGAGACTGCCGCGAGAGACAAGAACAGTTTTGGCGCGGCTCCACTCCGGGTTCAGTCAACAACTGAACTCCTACTGCTGCAAATTAGATCCACTGGTGCCAAATACATGTCCCGAGTGTGGAACATCACCCCACATTACCCAACACCTCTTTATGTGCCCCAGCCACCCCACGTATCTGACCGTGGCATCACTGTGGACGCACCCACTAGACGCCGTGAAATTCGTGAACCTGATGCCTGACGCGGACGAGATTCAAGCCTGAGCTACAACAACTCACTAAAGTTAGTACGCACAATTATATACTCACGGAGAGTTGTGCCAAAGCTAGTCCCATATCTATCAATGATACTGCCTCCAAAAAGTTTTTAAAAATGTTTATATACAACGTGGAAAAAAGTACAATGACGGTTATGACAAATACAATAGGGTTGCCTTTGCTTTGCAATTGGTCAGCAACCCAATAGAATCTACACAGTACACATACTTTTCTGCTGCCATTATGGTCCGCTTGGACGCTACCCGAGTCTGTGAATCAGCCGCATTTCTGAAATAAGCAGATGAAACTTATACTATTCTAGGATTGGGCGCTATCGCGCCGCCAACCCAGATAACTTATTGAACCAAAATAAACAATAATACTAAAAAGTTATACCTATATGCAGGGGCGTAGCCAGGGGGGGGGGGGAATGGGGAGAATTCCCCCCCCCCCCCCCCGAAATTTTTTGCGACTGAAATTTTACACAAGGGTCCCCCTTTGGTTTTTATGGTCCGGCCGGAAAAAATTTCTGATACGTCTCCAATTGACCAAATTTGGCCTAAAAATCAAAAAGTTCCCTAATTTTTTTTATGGGGGCTGCCGCCCCCAGACCCCTGCAACTCTTTAGCATACTGTTCCTTGCTTTTATCTTAAATGAAAACATGTGCATGTGCATGCATCTGCATTGTGCCCTATGTCTTTGCTTAATACAATGTTTGGTGTATCGTTTTAGATGTTTTTTGTTACAAAAAATACATTTTTAGTATATAATTTTAGAGTTTTTATGTCAAAAAATTTCGGAAAATTTGCTAATTTGCTAGCTTCTGGACCATTGCGGAAAATATGCATGTTTTTGACCGAAAAAGTGGTATGTGTCGTTTTTTGCGTTAAGTGCATTTTAACACATTTAAAAAAAATCGAAAAGTCATTCCCCCCCCCGAAATTTTTTTCTGGCTGCGCCACCGCGTATATGTACATGGTACATACACTATTTTAATAAATTAACTTGAATTAATTAAAATGAAATTAATTAATTAATTGAACGTAGCGTGGTAAGCTCTACAACGTTTTTAGATTATATAGGCGTTGATGATTTGATATTATGTTTTGGCCAAATTCTAAGAAATCAAAGGGTATAATACATATACTTTTCCCTTGTGTTTGTGTGTACATTAGATATACAGTTATATACAGTTTCGCTCGTTTCATACGGTGCACGCCCCCCTCCCGATCTGTCGCTGCACTAGATTAGAAGAAGAAGAACAGAAGTTTACTCCAAGGAAATGCGCCATAATATATAGAACAACGTCAACAAAAAGTTTAATAAACATTCAAACAGTTAGAGAATAAAGCAAAAGCAAACGTGTTAGCAAAACAAAAAACAAGATAAACTAGTGGCTAATACTATAGTTGTAGGTACTGGAGTGGGAGCGAGGACGACTATTCAGTCATTAGATCAGATCATGTTACCTTAGACTCCGTTCGCTACGCGCAGCAGGGGGCACATATCGGTGTTTGGCAGAAAGGGGAGCCGGAAATAGGGAGGCGGGTACGGTGCCCGGCTTGAATAGCACCACCTCAGCCTGCCGCTTGGTCAGAATGTGCGGAGACTTGGTCGGCGTCAGCTGGCTGGGACTACGTCCGGACACCGAGCCTAGATCCCTGGTCCCGTTGTCCACCTTCACCAACAGGGGAGCCAAATCCTTCCGGGCATTCTCGATGATTTCTCGGGCCTGGGCCTGGCTACTGCTACTGGCTGCTTTATGGCCATGATGGTGGTGGTGGTGCTTTTGTCGCGAGGAAGTTCTGCAACAATGTTAACCCCGGCTCAGTTCAACTGCAACTCAGTGCGTAGGTAATATTGGTGATCGAACAGGATACCGAATGCCGAATCCCGAGTAGTGTTGGGACGAAAGTTCGGGTTCGGGTTCGGGTACGGTTCGGGTCATTTTTTCAGTTTGGGTTCGGGTTCGGGTTTCCTGTACAAGTCAGTTCGGGGAAGCAAAAAGTGGTTCGGGACTTCGGGTACCTAAATTTTTCGACCGAATTACAAAATTTTTATACCGAAAATAATAAACATTTTTTAGTATAATAAATACTAGAACTAACTTCACATTTTTCAAACAATACCAAATTTTTTTATTTTTTGCTGCTTTCCTCGCAGCAAGGCTACACATGTGTTAGTGTGCGTGTGTGTTCTCAAATTGTTCGAATTCAAGCCGAGGTTTGAATCTAAATCAGCCCTAGGCCTGAACTCTATTCAACGCGCGAACAATTCGTGAGCACCAGCTTTCGAAAATAGCGATATGACATATACAACTTTGTTGATAGAATGCAGCGGACATGCAGAAACTTTTTGGTGTTTGTCTCAATCAGGGTTTTTTTAGTCAAAAATGGCGTCATTTGCAGAAATGAAACTTAAAAATTACGTTCAGAAAATAAAAATGACGAAGCTTTGACGAAAAGTTTTGAGCAAATATTGACTCTGATTTGACCAAATTCGGCCTAAAAATTGAAAAATCTCCAATTTTTTTCTGGGGGCCGCCGCCCCCAGACCCCTGCAACTTAGTGGCTTACTAGTCTTTGTTATTAGCTTTCATCAAAGTATCTGCATGGATGTATACACGAGTAAATTAACCTATCTAGTACATTATCTGATGTGACGTTGTGCTTCTGACGTGCTTTGCTTTTAATTTCCCTACTCGAAAAAACTTCTGTTATATATGATCACTTGACCAAGTTTGACCTAAAAAAAGTGAAAAAATCTCTAATTTGGTTTTTGAGGGTGTCTCTCTTAGACCCCTTCTTACTCTTCTTGGTATTCAAAGTTCAAACTTTAGATCTGATGTTTTCGGTCGGCCATAATTAGTATAATGGTCGGACAATATGAGCTGTTATCTGTAAATTTTTATGTTAGATTGCAAAGAAGAAAAAAATTATTACAAAAAAATCAAAAAATGTCATTCTCTCCGAAAATTTTTTTACTTTAAATTTTACCGAAATCTTCGGCACACTGATGCACAAGGGGGGTCTGGGCATACATGTAACAGCACCAAAATTTTGGGTACCCCCCTCCCCTGCGCCAACTCATTTTGGACCCCCTCTTCTAAAAATGACGCAATTTTTATCTTTTTTGACCAAAAAACACAGATTTTGACGATTTTTGGAAAAAATTTTGGTAAAAATAGCTTAAATTTCACAAAAATTGCCGATTTTTTCAAATTTTGGAAAAAATTTTACTCCCACCGGGACCCTCCCCCCTCTTTTCCCCCTGGCAGGACCCTACCTCCCTCCCCCGTGGCCGAATTTTGGGGGGGTCTTCCCCCCCCCCAACTACATGTATGGGTCTGGGGGTGTTCCTCCCGAGATTTGAGATTCCAGGATAAGCATATCCTCCTCAAAGTTGAAAAAAGGTGTCCGGAAACTCAAAATTTGCCCCAGATTGCTTCAAAAATGAGCAAAACGCTAAACATTGCGACATATAAACAATTTTTGCAAAAATTTTCCCATTTTTAGGCAAAAGCTTGAAATTTTGGGGTTGTTGTGAGTTCAAGTCCCCAGGACCCCCTAAAATTTTGAAATATTCGGGTCCACCCCCCCCCCCCCCCCCTCAAACTGAGACCTCATGTACAAGCATGCGTTATCTAACAGAACGAAAACTTTGGGTATTATAACCCATCGGCTTACTAAATTTTGACCCCCCGCTCGAAAAAATAGCAATTTATACCTTTTTTGGCCAAAAAACACCGATTTCAACAATTTTTGGCAAAATTAAGGTAAAAAACCGCTTCAATTTCATAAAAATGCTGGTTTTTTAAATTTTGGTCGAAAATTTTCTGTCGGTACGCGTACGCTACTGTGCGATAACGATAGCTAGCAATATTGCTGCAGCGCAACGGTTATATACTGTAAAGCCATAATCTAATTTTGACGAACAAAAAATAAAAATGTCGACAGGAGTTTAAAAATGACGCCAGAATGATGAAATCCGATTTTGAAAAAAACCCTGGTCTCAATCGCGCATCGTGACAGCGAGTATCAATCGCTTATAGTTTGATCACATTAACCCAAGCTGGATTGCATATGATACAAACCATTTATGTATCCATTTGTCAATTTATTCCAACTGAAAACTGTATATGATCTCTGCACCACACCTGGCACAGGCTGAAAAGTTCGCCTTTTTGGTACAATTTGTGGTGATGGTCAATTATAGTAAATAATAAAAATTGTTAAAAGTCCTGAACTTAAACCAGCGCAAGGTCGACAGTCGACACTATCTGTCAGTATTAGCAACGTAACGTCTGCAGCGCAAGAGAATTCTGTTCTGACAAACCCATAACTTGACTACGTTTCCTCTTAGCCTGTTGGTTTGGGTTTGGTTTGGTTTGTTGGAAGGTAGCGGGGGCCCGTGAAGGGACTGACTCCCTTCCACGGATTCCCGCGTGTATATATATGACACCCCTGACGCTCCAGGGCTACTAAACGAGACAAGCACCTAACCCCAGGCCCAGAGGCTGGATCAGCCGGATGTCAAGTCCTGGGGTTACCTACCTTTACTCAAAAACTTGGAGTGGCTCTGAGCAACGAGATAAGGTGACGTGTTTATTTTCTGTGTGCATCTGGCTTAGACTTTTAGTTATATACACTATACACTAGTGTTGGCCGATTATCGGTATCGGTATTGGTATTTTAAAATTTCAAAAATACCGATACCGATAGTTTTTTCCTGGGGTATCTCAGCTCACCTGCTTGAAATTCAAGCGTTGTTTTTTCGGCTTTTCGGAGACAAGTACCCTATGCAATGCACCTACTAGTGTTTGTGACCGGCCGCATAAGCTGCCGGCCGGCTCCGGCCTGCAAAGATGTTCGGCCGGCCAGAAATTTTAGAAAAAACAAATTCATCCAAATCCAGAGAATAATTTCGTCTTAATTTAGCCTGTCACACTGTTATGCCGCCTTATTTGGTTAACCGGCTGAATGTGCCCGGTCGGCAATTTTAACCGGCCGGACGGCTGATTTTAACCGGCCGGCCCGCCGGCCGGTCACAAACACTAGCACCTACATGTTTCATCTGTTTTTCTAAAAATCGAAACAAAGCGGAAATTGAATATGATTTGATTAAGCATGTGAAACTTAATCGTTTTTGCTGACTAATCACTTTATTCAAAGTTGAATATTAAGAGTATTTATTCCTTGAAAGGTTGTTGACTCAATTAGGGGGCCGCGCATCTAGTATATTCAGATTCTCCTTCTCCTATGTTATCTCGGGCAGGTCAACTTTCTAGTGTTAATTAACACTAGAAAGGCAGGTACCTCCCGTCTTCTCTCTACCTATACATTTACCTACCTAACTTACGAGTTGGCTTTTCAGCTATGACAGAATTCTCGCATCGAACTGCAAAACTGAAAGCGCCGGATTGGGATCGAACCACTAACATTCGGATTCTGAATCCATAGCTCAACCAACTGAGCCAATCGGTCGCTGATAAACAAAGCATTTATAAAACAACAAAAATTTGTCATGGAGCTAATCAGCAGAGCAACTGTATCAGCAAAACGACTCTATTTGATGTTATCGTGAATGTTTTATCAAATTGCGTTGATTAGATTTTCACTAATCAAGTATTAGACTCTGCATGTGAAGCTCTGTCGCTTCTTTCTAACAAGTTCTCATTAGTGCAACGGTTAGCACTCTGGACTCCTAATCCAGTTATTCGAGTTCGAATCTCGATGAGAATATAAGATTTTTTATTAACGTTTTTTATATGTTTTGACATTTTAACTTGAAAACCTGTTTAAAATTCATCAATTTTTGCTGTTTGAGAGGCGTTCAGGCAAATTAACCCGGTGTAAATTTTCCCCTCGGAACAGTAAATTTGTCTGCATAGTGTATAAGTTTGGTTGATTTAAAAAATGATTTTATCCACAGATAATGGCCGCGTTTAGTATTTCCTCTGGAATATTGACACTCAGACCTCACAATTTGACCACTTCTCACTCAGCAGAAGAGCTTGTTGACATTCTATATTCAAATATAGTAAGTGTGTAATGTCATGCAGTTCATATGGCCAAAGTTCGGGTTCGGGTGGGTCGGGTACGAATGGTTCTGGTTCGGGTACGTTTCGAAAAAAATCCCAACACTAATCCCGAGGGTAACCTTTCTTCAGATTCATTCAAGTCCACACTGGAGTCGTCATCCTCGCAGTCTCCCGTGCATTCGCTCCGCAGGGTCATCGGGGTGCCAGCCATCTTTTATATACGTATACGCACGGTGATTCGGACGAATGGAGCCGGAAAAATACAATCAGACGCAAAATAAAACACATTGTTAAACTGAAAGTTTACGGTTTTCACAGAAAATTATAACATCTTAAGATTGTCCGAATTTTGTCTTAAATAAAGTTCAGTTTTTGAAAAATTACAGACTTTTTGGACAAATTCAGACATCTGAGTTTTCAAATTAAACTGTCTGCAAAAGGGATGCAACGAAAGTTGGCACACTTAAACCACAGCTAAAAATTTTGGCTGATACCCTTTCAAAATTTCGGATCAACTGCAGTTGGAGATTGGAGTCGGGCGTGGGGAATAGGACCTATTTTTTAGAGTAGAGCACCTAAAAGGAAGAATTTTTTGTAATAGAACTTCTATCCACAAATTTAGATTTTCTCAGATATATATATATATACCACGGTTTTTTTTGCTCAAATTTGTGCTCATTTGAGCATTCGAGAATAAAAATGAGCATTGAGAAATAAAAATGAGCATCAAATGAGCATGGCTGCTATTGCCCAAAACCGTCATCAGGAGTAAAACTTGAGAAACTGTTGAAAAAATTTCCGGAATCACATTTTACACAAGGGTCCCCCCTTTGATTCTTTTGTCGGTCGTAATTTTTTTCGGGTATTTCTAAAACTTGAAACTGTTTCTTAAGCCACCAAGTACCAAAACCTAAATTGCAATTAATCACCTTATGCTTGTTATTTGCATAGTTTATTTAAGTTTATGTAACAAGTATATAGGGTCGTTATATCAAGACATGGGCGTCGCCAGACGAGGGTGTATATACCCGTGGGAGGGAGGGAATGGTCAGAGCTTCCCCTCCAAATTTTTTTCCCAGAGACTAAATTTTTACACAAGCAAGGCACTGGCGGTCCCAGACTTCGATTTCGGGGGGGGGCGGAGGTCTGACGAATTTTTTTTCACTTTTTATAATAGGGTTTTTCAGCTTAACGCTATCTTGTTATAGCCGCAGCGATATCAAGGGCAACGAATTGAAAAATTTTCAATTTTTAGGCCGAATTTGGTCAACTGGAGACGTATCAGAAATTTTTTCCGACAGGAAGATAAAATATATATATACATGATGGGAACATCACATCAGACAGAAGACAGTTGATTACACAATATTCGTGTAGACATGCAAATGCAGCATTATGTACTCATGTATACATGTATATATACGCTTTGATGAAAGATAATAACAAGGAATAGTAAGCCACAAAGTTGCAGGGGTCTGGGGGCGGCAGCCCCCAGGAAAAAATTGGGGGAAATTTTTGCTTTTTTGGCCAAATTTGGTCAATTGGAAACGCATGAGAAAAATTTTCCGGCCGGACCATAAAAACCAAAAGGGGCCCTTGTGTAAAATTTCAGTCGGGAAAAATTTCGGGGGAAGGGCGGCCGCCCCCCCCACCGCCCCCCCTCCTGGGACCGCCCCTGAAGCAAGGGTACCCCCTTTGGTGTTTATTTGCTCGACCGAAAAAGTTCTGATACGTCTCCAATTTACCAAATTCGGCCAACAAAAACAAAAATTCTAGATTTTTGCCTAGGGCCTGCCACCCCCAGACCCCTGCAACTCTGTCGCTTATATATATATACACTATTCCCTGTTATTTCTTTTATCAAAGCCAATGATGCAAGTATAGATGAATTCATAATGCTGCATTTGCACGTCTACTAAAAGAGTACCTATCTGTTATGTCTAATGTGAAGCTGCCATTTTTTGTTTTAATTTTTTGTCGGAAATAGTGTCTGATACGTCTCACCAAATTCGGTCTAAAAATTAAAAAATCTTGGTACAAGCTCCCCTGCTTGGTGCTAAAGAAAGGTGTACGAAGACTGAAAAATTGCCTAAAATCGCTGTGAAATGCTTTAAAAATGTCCAAAAAGCTAAAAAATCGCAAAAGGGACCCAAATTTTTTAGAAAAATTCAGAATTTTAGGCTAAATTTGGCAATTTTTCGTTTTAGTCAGTTCAAGCCCCCCTAAAACTTCGAAAATCCGAGACAAGCCCCCTCGAGCCCCCACAAGAGCCCGTGTACATGTATGCATGCAACAGTGCAAAAAGTTTTCAAAAAACGATAAAAAATTTTGAGCATTCGAACTCAAAAATGAGCATCGAATTTTAAAAATGAGCATAAATTGAGCATCGGCCGTTTTGAAAAAAAACCCTGATATATACGACCATTAGCATTCGGTTTTTTTGGAAGTGAGCGCACAGGAAACCCAAACCTTGGAAAATTTTTCTTTAAAATATGGACGACATATCAAGAACTGAACGCATAATTATCTAGAAAATATCTGCTAATTATCCTACAAAACTACCTCAATTACCCTATAATTTTCGTAAAAATATCCTACCATTTTCTTATAAATTTCTGCAAAAAAACTTTTTTTCAGTCCAACGATCGTACCATTAACCCCTTTTTTATCCCAAGTATTTCAGTCACTCATCACAAACTTTTGGTGCTAATTTCGTCGAATTATCTTATTTTTTTCCCACGAAATTCGTACTCTTATCTACTTGATTTTATAGACTTTTCTTCAACTTAACCTATTCTTTTCTTACAATTTTCTTATTTTTATCCTACTAATATCCTTTTATTTTCAGTCTATTTTCTCACTTTTATCCTACTAATATCCTATGATTTTCAGTCTATTTTTTTACTTTTATCCTACTAATATCCTATTATTTTCAGTCTATTTTCTTACTTTTATCCTACTACTATCCTATTATTATCAGTCTATTTTCTTACTTTTATCCTACTAATATCCTGTTATTTTCAGTCTATCTTCATACTTTTATCTTACTAATATATCAACATTTTCTGTTTAATTGATACATGTATATATGAGGGGGGGGAGGGCTGGGGGGACCCGCCCCAAATCGAGGAGCCGGGGGGAGGGTCCCCAAAATTCGGGCACAATTTTGAAAAAATGCCCTTTTTTGCTAAAATTTTTACAAAATTTAGGGTATTTTTGGTCAATCAGGTCAGGAGGAGCGGGTTCCCCAAAATTTGGACCCCCACCCCGTGACATGTATGGTCTAATTTAGCAATTTTTCGATGCGTTTCCAGTAGAATTCAACAGTTTTGTACATAATTTAGGAAAATAATGAGTCTTCTTTTATAATACTAATCACTAATCAGTAAATGTTCTATTTACAACTGGTCGTTCGCCGACAGGCCTAATTGTCGCTGGGCCGAATCGCCGGGTCAAACTGAAGATTACCGGAAATATTATTTTCGGCTGCCACATGCTTCCCGTTCCCACCCCATCTATTAATAAACATAAAGAACCCGAACCGCCAGCGTCAGCCAAGCCCCCAACCCGATCTCTAGCACCCAAATTCTAGAGTAACATTGCAACATAAATAAGGGGTTAAATGCAGTTAGGGATATATAAATAGTGGCCCTATTTTTTAGAGTATAGCAGCTCAAGGGAAGCATTTTTTGTAATTGAACCCCTCCATATCCACAAATTTGTATTTTCTGAGCTATGACCCCTTGAAAACTGCATTTTCAGTATTTTGGAAAGTGAACGTAGGTAACATTTCGAAGCCAAAAATGGCTGTAATCTTTGTCTTTGGATACTTTTGAGTGCATTATGATGTTTTAAGGCATCGTCTAGGCTTAGCTAGCAGGATTCTCTAGGCTAAGCTGGCAGGATTTTTCCTGAAAATTTCAATTTTTTGTTACCAAAGCCTGAGCCTAAGCCTGAACCTAAGCCTGATACTAAGCCTAAGCCCCATATATATTAAGCCTAAGCTTAAGCCCTAGCCTAAATTGAGGCCCAGTTTAAATTTGGTCAAAAATGGACGTTTCTGGTGAATTTGGCCAATGTTCCGGAAGGAACGGGGTTAACGTGGCTTTGTTTTGGTTCCAAAAAATTGTAAACATCATTCCGACTCCATTTAAGGTGGTAGTTGCGTTTTCGAGGTTTTTGTGATTTCTATGTAAACTTTGCGCCACCAGTACTCAAGTTATAAGTGACGCCTGAGCATAAATTTTTGGGACAGCACTGTAAAGGTCAAAATCCCCAGGCATGTCTCTCACTTTTTCGAAATTTCACCTGTAGACATTTTTAGAGGGTTTTAATTACAAGAAAATATCTTAAATTTTCGGTGCGTTTGCTTTTCAGCTATTTTCTCAGTAAATTGACTAGTTATTAAAAAAGTGGGGGACATGCCTGGGGATTTTAAACATGTCAAAAACCTTACCAACTTTTAGCCCCAACAGGTAATCGTATGATTCAGAGCTGTGGCGCAAACTTTTTGTAAAAAATTGTAACATTTTGGAAAGGACCTTTCTTTAGTCGCTTATACTGGAAACAAAATCACAGGTTAAATTTCAATACATGGCATACATTTAGGAATGATATTGTTCTACCTAATGCAAAAGACCGCTTGTGATTTGAATTTGTAAACGCTGAGCTATGGCCTTTCAAAAAAACACCTAAAAACGCAATTACCCCCTTAAACACGTTTAGAACGAAGAAAACACGGGTTTTGAAAAAAATTGCGAAACGTCTTTCACTGAGGGTTCAGATTTCGGGGGGTTATATCTCGCAAAATCCAACACAGGAAAACCAGGGATCTGAATTTTCTGTAAATTTTTTTCGGTTACAGATTTTTCAGATGTTTTTTACCCTTTCCATTCAGAGACATTTTACAGACTTTCAGAGGAATTTCAGATAAATTTCAGAGAAATTCAGGGAAAATTCAGAGAATTTCACCCAGAATTCAGAGACTCTGAATTTTATCTGAAAAATATGTTACGGGCTTTTCAGATAAATTTCTGATACTTCTTACAGGAGTTTTAGAGATAATTTAACATGTTTTTCACATCTGTAAAAAGTAGGTTAATTTCATCTAAAATTCGTGTAAAATGTATCTGAATTTTATCTGAAAATCCAGTGACATTTTTTTCAGATAAAATTCAGAGTCTCTGAATTCTGGGTGAAATTCTCTGAATTTTCCCTGAATTTCTCTGAAATTTATCTGAAATTCCTCTGAAAGTCTGTAAAATGTCTCTGAATGGAAAGGGTAAAAAACATCTGAAAAATCTGTAATAGAAAAAAATTTACAGATAATTCAGATTCACTGGTTTTCCTGTGCAAAAAATGAAATAGGGGTTCTTGAAGCAAAAATGCTTCCGCCAAGGTGCTCTACTGAAAAAAATAGGTCCACTATTTCCATCCCCCCCAACTGCATTTAACTTAACCCCATTGATTGCCTGTTAAAACCAATAAAAACAAACACGTATCAAAAAACACGGGCTTCTAATGACAGCCCTCAGCATCGGAATCTGATTGGCTCGATTTTGCGCATGCGCAGTCGTCTGTTTATTTCAGAATCTGCTGTTTTGTGTGGACTGGGCTTGTTGAATTGATATAGTTGATAATGCATTGTTTTGCGTTGGTTAACTGATTTTGAAATGTTTGTGAAATCGTGAAAAACCTACGAAATGCAGTGAAATCGTTGCACAGTGATAGTGATAGGGAAGAATTTTTGTAACAACCCCTATCAACAAATTTGGATTTTCTGAGGTATCACCCTTTGAAAATTGCATTGGCTGGGATTCACAACCTAACACTAACACTAAAGTTTCCCTTAAAAGTCAGTGAAACACTTAAATTTCAGCCTGAAACACTTAAAATGTTAGTGTTTCGAGGCCAATTTTAAGTGTTTCACTAACTTTTAAGGAAAAAGTTAGTGTTAGTGTTAGGTTGTGAATTCCAGCCATTTTCAATGTTTTTGGAAGTGAACATAGGCCAAAGTTTGAAGCTAAAAATGGCTATAATCTTTGTTTTTGGATAGTTTTGAGTACGTTATGGTGTTGTAAAGTATCGTCAAGGATAAGCTGGCAGGATTTTACTGGAAATTTTTAAGTGAATGAAGATTTTTTCACTGCCTAAGCCTAAGCCCAAGCCTTATATTTGGACAAAACTTGGACGATTCTGGTAAATTTGGCCAATTTTTTCAAAGGAGCTGGAGACAAAGTGCCTTTGTTATGACGCTAAAAAATTGTACAATTATCTGACGCCATTTAAATAAATATATACGGGTTTTGGAAAAAAATTGCGAAAACGTCGCTCACTGAGGGCTTTGACTTAAGGGGATTGTATCTGAAAAATACAAAAAAACCAGTAGGGGTTTTTTTACCAAAAATACTTCCCACAAGGTGCTCTTCTCAAGAAAATAGGTCCGTTTATGCCCCCCCCCCCCCAACTGCATTTAATCCAAAATGTGTGAACCCAGAAACTATGTAAGTTTTTGCTGCCGAAATTTTTCTTTCAATTTAACGAATTCCTTCACCGAATTCAAATATTTGCGTAATTTCTATAAAAAAATAGTGACTTAAGGGGGAGCTACCCAGGTCAAAAATTAAAGTTCTCCAATTTTGCTTATTTTTACATATGTTATATACATACATATGTACTTCCCCAAGGCACCTCTACCTCACATAAGAACAATTAAGCTTGAAGGTGCACTTTTGGTTCAGTGCGTTGGTCAGTGTATTTACATAGAGAAAAGTCAAAAGTACGCCAAAAGGAGTAAAAGTAGCCCTTACTTGGGCAGTTCTAGCACAAACCACACCAGGCCCATCAAGCTGAAACTTGGTATAATAGTAGCACACATGTAAGCGCAAAATTAGTATAATCCGGATTTTTGATATGTCTTTTCAAATATAAAATCGAGGGCGAAATGTGAAAAAACTGCCGTTTTTGGGTCCGTTTTTTGGTGCTTGACAGGAGTTTTGGTAGATAAGTGTCACATGATCTGCTCCAATATATAAGAACCCTCTCTCCGACTCCTAATTTTACTTGATCCCAAACTTGATGTACTAAAAAACTGAAACTAAGATGTATATAAACTCATGTGTATGCAAACATTGTGCGAATTGATGCAAACCATTGATGTAAATATTTGATAATATGTGGTTCAATACCTTAAACCAAGACCGTATATACCGATAATAATTTTTTAATTTAGAACAAATTTTAGTGGTTTTAGCGAAGGAGGTATATCTTATATAACAGCGAAAAATTTACGTACTTATAAGTATCTTCAAATTTGCAAAAGGTAGCCCCGGACAGACGTTGGTCATACACGTAAATATCCAACCACAGCTGTTCTTAATTTTTAGCTGCAGCCTGCAGACATTGCATATATGCATACTTTAGC
The DNA here is from genome assembly GCA_030248245.1 of Trissonchulus sp. WLG1_4. NCBI lineage: Eukaryota > Metazoa > Nematoda > Enoplea > Enoplida > Ironidae > Trissonchulus > Trissonchulus sp. WLG1_4. Next base: position 838 of record JASANF010019377.1, on the reverse strand, counting down.
ATTTAAATATTTTTACATTAACATTTTTACATTTTGGATATTTTAAATTTTACATTTTACTGAGTTCTAGTGTGCAAGCAAATCTTGCAGTTTTCTGTTTCCCAAAGCGATATGTTGTTATCATACATTTTTCCTAGACAAGGGCGTAGCCATGGGGGGGGGGGGTCATGGGGTCGAACCTGAAGAATTGTCAACAAGGGTCCCCTCTTTGGTTGTTATCATCCGACCGAAAAATTTTCTGATACGTCTCGAATTGACCAAATTTGACCTGTGGCTTACTATTATCTTTCATCAAAGCCTAGGCATGTGTACACGAGTACATTATATATCTATCTATACCTTCAATACATTCTGGGGGGGGGGGGGGGTGGCGGACCGGTCTGGGGGGGGGGGTGAGGATGCCTTCTCAGTGGGGGTGAAACCCCCCCACGCCCATGTATGTATACAGCTACTTGCTATATATATGTGCATACATATGCTATATGTGCAAAGTAACCTTAAGTGTTGCTGTTTCAGATTTTATATTTATTCTATACTATGACTCTCAAATCAAAGCTGTCGCTGGTTTCTCAATAAGCATTTTCTGTTGTTTGATTTCAACAGAAATGTTTATTAGTAAACTTAGTTTGGCAGCAGCTAACACTCTGACTGCATCCACAATTGGACATGAAGATTCAATTAAGATTTTGAATCGCTGGTAGACATGGCAGTATCTGATTAATTTACTGAATATTTAACCTACTTGTAAAACGCATATTACTGTTATCTCTAAAATAATGTTGAACACATTTTTGCTTTAACAACCGTTTACTGGAAACATAATCATTGCAGAAATCCA
>JASANF010019374.1:0-20946 GCA_030248245.1 Trissonchulus sp. WLG1_4 | reverse complement strand
TTACCCCCTTAAGGGGGGGGGGGGCTACCTGAATAAGTGAAAATTTTAGGTTCTAATTTAACATTCTAACATTCTAACAATAATTCTAACAATTTTAGGTTGTAACAAACTGGAACCGATGCTTTTGCCAATTTTTTACTAGGGACTCCCAAAAATTTAATTTTACGTGTAAATCATAGGCACAAAAAGTTTTTTGTGCTCAAAAAGCGCTCCTTTACTCGAAATTTTTGTTAATACTGACGAAGCTGATTTTTACATAATTCGATAGCCTTCGAAATTTTTGTTAATACTGACGAAGCTGATTTGTCTTTACATGATTCGATAGCCTAATGTCATATTTCTAACCTCTATGATCCATTTTTTAAATTTTTGCCCATGGCCTGAGCAGTGACGCCAAATGTAAAATCACTCAAAATTTGGGCCGGCCGAAAAAACAGCCGTTTTTTCACATTTCGCTCCTGATTTTAGAATTGAAAATACATATCAAAAATCCGGATCATACGATTTTGCGCATATATGTGGGTTTCAACCATGCCAAGTTTCAGCCTGATTGGTTTGATGTGGTTTGTGTGAGAACTGTCCAACTAAGGGCTACTTTTAAGCTTTTTTGCGTACTTTCGCCTATGTAAATACACTGACGAACGCACTGAACCAAAAGTGCACCTTCAAGCTTAATTGTTCTCATCTGACGTTGGGGTGCCTTGGGGGAGTAACATATGTGAAAATAAGCAAAATTGGAGAACTTTGATTTTTGACCTGGGTAGCCCCCCCCCCCTTAAGGTGGTAGTTCCGTAATCGCAGTGACCCGTTTTTTTGGACAGATCTATACATTACGAGTAAAAAAGAGAATATGATTTTCTTAAACTACACCAAAAAATACCCAGAGCATTTTTTATTTGGTGTAAAATACCATTATTAAGACTAGCTACCGCGTTGGCTTACTGAACTGTAAGCCAATGGGGGTAAAGCTAGTCTTAAAGTGGGATTTTATCAGTGATTAAAACGTGACAGTAGACACTTTTGAGTCTTGTTTCGAAAAATTGTACCCATTTTATTCCTGCTTTACTGGTTCTTCTGAAAAAAAGAGCTTTGAAAATAGCCTCATGTAAAAAAACTGCGATTCTGGAACTACCACCCTTTAGAGCACTATAATGTGGTGAGATTTTTTTAAAACGCAAAAAAAAGTTAAAAGTACCTTTATTTTTATTTATTTTAAAAATTCAAAAATTCGTGCAATTGGAAAAATTTCGTTGCGCATCTGGTGGTGCAAAAAGCAAGTTTCTACCATTTGCGGTTCCAAAGATATTATTGTTATTATGTTTTTAATAAAAATAAGGATAGTATAATACATTTAATAAATTCAGTACAAAATGCACGTATTAGCATTTTGATTTCAGCACGGTGCACGCTGTGTAGTCACGCTTTATTGTAACAGTTAACGTGTGATACCAAATTATTTAACGGCATTTTTGAGGAAATTTTCAGAACTGCCATGTGATGTGTTGTGAGTGAGGCTGCGAGTTGCGACGTTAAATAACCCCAAATTACTTTTAATAAATGTTCTAAATTTATTTTTATTTATTTATTTAATGTTTTTATTTTAGATCATATTTTCAACCTGTTGATTGACACTCAATCAACACACGTTCAGTCAAAACTTGAAAGGCGCACACCAAGCTATTCAACCTAAAAATTGGCTTCTGCAGCTTACGCTGTGAGCCTTAGAAAGCAGCAGTCATCTTTAAAAAAGAAGGCTGCAGCTTCAAAAACTGGCAGCAGTCACCTTCAAAGGGACTCACTGTTCGGCAGCCCTCAAAAGATGATATTGGCTGAAAACTGCCACGAGCCGATAACGGGCAAAGCCGATATCCTGTGGGTTGAACTGCGAACCGTCCTCCTAGAAGACCACAGCTCACAAAAATAGCAAGCCGTCAAACTAGACGGCTTGCTGGTAAGTCAAGACTGACGGTCTTTTCATTTTTCTGCCCCCTTATATACTCATTTTTACCATTTAATATCTATATAGTTTTAGTACCCATCGGCTGGGTGAAGCATTGCACATCCCACGTGACATTACAAAAATGATCCATCTTTGTTATGAAAATCAAAAAATTAAAAATTAAGAAGTTGCTGCATCGGCCCAGAATCAAACTGGGTACTTCTGGTTCGTCGTAACATATTACGTAGAAACCACACGCTAATCCACTGCGCCACCGGTGCTTCTGATAATTTTCGTTTAAAATATCGTTAAATTGGTAAGGTCATGCGGTGATTTGATAAAGTTGGTAAAAAGAATTCGAAAATTTTAAATAAATACATATATATATATATATATATATATATATATATATATATATATATATAATATATATATAAAATAATACATACATACATAATAATATATACATACATATTATATTGGCTTTGATGGAAGATTATTACAAGGAATAGTAAGACACCATGTTGCAGGGGCCTGTGGTCGCGAGTTCCCAAAAATAGTTTTTTGAAAAAATTTTTCATTTTTACGTCAAATTTGGTCAATTGGAGATGTATCGGAATTTGTTTCGGCCGGGCAATAAAACCAGAGGGAGGATACTTGTGTAAAAGTTCAGTGGGAAACAATAACAGGGGTATTCGCCTGGGTACGGCCTTGAGCTACTCTACAATGAATGACAAAGTAAAGAAAAGTATGTGTTACCTCTCATAGGTCAATATTTCAAAGCGAACACATTTGAAAGCATCAGCCAAAACTCGTGCCACGTCTTCTGCCATATCCAACCGATGCCGACGTCTACCATTCGGTAACCTATAAGGAAAACAATCAAAATCATAACAATAACACGTCCAAAAAGAAGAACTAAACTTGAAGAAAGAAAGAATATCCAGTATCCATCATTCCACACATTTCAGCGCCACATAAGATCATCAATAATTGACTAATACACGTTGGCAGGGGCGTAGCCAGGAGGGTGGGAATTCCCCCCCGAAATTTTTTCCGACTGAAAGTGTACACAAGGACCCCCCTTTGATTTTTATGATCCGTCCGAAAAAAATTTCCGATGTGTCTCCAATGGACCAAATTCGGCCTAAAAATAAATTTCTCCCATTTTCTCCCGGGGCCTGCTGCCCTGAGACTCCTGCAACTCTGTAGCGCACAGTTTCTTGCTTTGGTGTTTCATTAAAGCGTGGGTATGTGAATGTGTGTATGCATAGTACACTGTTTTGTATATCATTTCAACCATTTTATCGTAGCAAAAATGACATTTTTAGCACATTTGCGGCTCATAATGTCAAAAATCTTCTGAAAGTTGTCAAGTTTGCTAGCTTATGGACCCTAGCCGCCCACCAGTTCCGAAATGTTTTGGGTTTTGAGCTTCAATTTTACTTTCGATGCCGCTCTGATTCGAAAAATGAGCATAGTTTTGAACGAAATAAACTAATATAATATGTAGTTTTTAAAGTGTTAAATTGCAATATTGCATTTTAACAAGTTTCAAAAAAATAGAAAAGTCATTCCCCCCAGAAATTTTTTTAAGGGAAATTGGCGGGGGAGCCGTCGACCGGGGGAGGGGGGTGCGGAGCAACTTTTCCGGCCGATTTTGCTTCCTGAGCCACCAATTTTGCTCCTGGCCCGCCGATTTTGGCTTCGTGAGCTACATTCAAAACATTTTCGGGGGGGGGGGGGGAGCGGACCTGTCTGGGGGAGCGCGGTCGAGCTGGGGGGCAGCAACCCCCCACGCCCATGTATGACTGCGTCTTAATACGCAATAGTTGCGTAATTGCGCAGTAGCATATACAAAATACTAGTGCTTGGCCGATTATCGATATTGGTATCGTTAGCTATCGGCGGCAACCCTGATAAAGCAAAAATGTACGCGTTTCTTAGACCTCTAGAAGTGCGTACGTATCAGTGGTAACCCAGAAAAACTATCGGGAGTCGGGACGATGGAGAGACTGTTCGACTTTTTGTAATGGGTTAGCAAGGAACAGTATAAGCCAGAGAGTTGCAGGGGTTTAAGGGGGCGCTCTGAGTAACTTCCAGTAATTCAAATTGCTATAATTTTTTTGTTTCTGCTGATACGCACTTGCTGATACGAACTTTTTTGCTTAAGCGCAATCAAGAAGATTACACCAGGCAAGCATTTTTGCAAAGTTTGATGAGTCTCAGAACGTTTTAGCAAATTTTATGACTGCATCAAACTTGAAATTTTGAAAAATTTGACTAATTTATAAAATGACGTAGCTCAATGGTGCCTCAACCAAATTTAACAATCTATAGCTTAAATTAAAGACAATTATCTTGCCAAGGTGATAATTTTTTTGAATTTTTTTTAACCGTGGTAAATTTTTTGGTTTTTTTAATTCTTTTTTAAAGTTGCCTTTTAAAAAGCCTATCATATTGAGCCAAATCATAATGATAAGAAATTTGGCGTCTCCATATACATGCTCTAACAGTCTGCAAAGTTTCATGCGGACCAAAACTTGAAAATAAATTCTAAATTCAACATAATTTTTTTAAGGGTATCTACAAATTTCAGCGTATCTATTCTCTTTTATTTTTGCACCGACTTACGAAAAAATATTAATTGCCTAGACGGACAAAAATATTCCCTATTCGTACGCCAAGTTGCCAATTCCATTCACAACATAACCAAACCAAAACCAAAAAAACAAAAGAAAATATAAAAAAACCAATTAAAAAAACCCAAAAATCCAAACGGGATAATACCTGAAGCTGATTAAAGCAGCCCGGCGATTCGGCGTTCAGGTTTTCCGCAGACGCTCGTCGGTGCAGCAAGCCGTTTGCGGGACTACGCTGATCTGTTGCGCCGTTGCGCAATGACACAACGCCCAGTCTTACCCTCCGGCCGGGCGCCACTGCGCCACTGCTGCGTGCCGAACTGAGACTACTGAGAGACTCCTCAGATGCAGTTCGGGAGCGCATGCCGCGTTCCATTGCGGGGCATTGGATAGCCGCAGCTGTGGCATTGGATGTGGCCAGGGGGCGGGCCTGGGCCGATTCGTGCATGCTCTGCGGATCGCGAACCACTTTGGCCAGCGGGGCAAACAGACCATGATTGCCTTTGCAGGTGAAATAGCTGCAATCAGAAAAACACTCTGTGGATGGTAGTCACAAAAGGTGGTGAATTATAGGGTGGATTTCACAAAGGTGGTTTTACTAAATCATGGTTTTACGCACGTTTTCATACTATGATTTGCACTTGTAATTTCATTACAAATAATATATTGCCTGATTCGTTACGAATTTCGTAGATTTTCTCAAAAAATGGTTTTCGCACAGCTGAAATTTCAGCAAAACAGGGACCTGCTGTGCTGCAGGTTTCAAATATCAACTGAGCAAAAAAACCATGGTTTTCAAAAATTTCCTAAATTCGTGACGAATCAGTCAACATTTCGTACTGAAAACGTGTGCAAATCATATGAAAACGTACGTAAGACCATGGTTTTATAAAACCACCGTGGTGAAATCCACCCATGAGACTGGCAGTCACAAAAGGTGCTGCACTTTAGAGCCGGAGCTGGATTTAGCGACATTATGTACAGGAAAAAACTTTCCACGGAATTAACTAACTACAAACTCGCTTTTGGGAGATTCGCCCCTCGAATCTATCAGTTTCCTTCCTCACAATTTTTGTGTTTTGCCACTGCACACTCCCGAAACTTTGATGACTCAAAAAAGTTTGTTCCGTTCCGAATGCTACATACGCTTTAAATAGTAGCTGCTTAACTAACTTAACTTAACTAGCTTAACTTTCACCCGCACGGCTCAATAATCCGAGAACCAACTAAACATACTACAACCTTAACGCTCAACATTAGTTTGCGCGTGAGCATTCAAGTCCGTTTAGTTTGCATAAAAACCAGCGAGCCAAAATACAGACATGTATTGGGCCCTACCCAAAAAATCGAGGGGCCAGGGGGAGGGTCCCGAAAAATTAATGAACTAAACATTTAGCAAAAATGGCACTTGTTGGGAAAAATTTCACAAAATTTTGGGTATTTCTAGTCAATCAGGACGGGGGGAAGAATAAGAATCACCACCCAAAATTTGGCCGGAGAGACCCCCCAAAATTTTGATCCAGTTAAATTTATATGGTTCAAAAATCAAACCAAATCCCCCACCGTTTGCCAAACCTGGTGCCATCATTCTTCCCCTGGGCTAAGTCCAGTTCCACCCCGGCAAACAGACCCTCAGCGAAATCCACTGTCCCCAAATATCGCAGCACCCCCTTCTTAGAGCCATTCACAATCATCCGGTCGCCAACCTGAAGCCTAAAATGGGCAAAGCAAACGGGGTTAATTAATCTTGTAATTAATTAATATAATTAATTAATTTTATTAATTAAAGTAATTAATTAATTTTATTATTAACTAAAGTAATTAATTAGGATTTTTAATAAGAATCATTGGAATAGCTAGGGGTCGATTTCCAAAACGAATCAAACGGATTAGATTAAAGGTTTGAATTCGAATACGGATTAAACGGATTAAATTAAATTAAAGGGTCGATTTCTAAAACAAAATTAGACCAAATTAAAATTGAATTCAAATAAAAATACTATATTTTTGCAATTAACTCATGAGCACGATCAAAAACCTGAAGTAGTTAAAGCAATCAATTTTAATCTAATCCATATAATCTGTTTCTAGAATTTGCGTTTAGAAAAAAACATAATTTAGCGCTCAAAACCACACAAAACAAGAGAACTATTGGAACTTGATGTATAATTACGTCGTTCATATTCGCACAATTCTGCTAGGCTTAATGGAAATTATGGTATTAATCAGGTAAAACCGGTTGTCTTGAAGTGGGTGATCAGAGAAGAAAAAGAAGATGCCTAATTAGCCCTAGACCTGAAGCCTAACCTACCAGCAAATAAGGCAAACCTGACAATGTGCAAACGTCGCAACTGTCATACAACAGGTACAAATAAGATCTTCCGATCACCCACTTCAATAATTCCGTAAAAACGACCACCCTTTCAAATTCTCCATAATGGAGCCTTATTCAAGCTGCAAGCAACAAACCAACACCACAACTCTAAGGCACACTGTCAACCGACCACTGAAACTAAAACTAAATAAGCAATAACAACAAAATAATGATAAAAAGAGAAACAGCATAAAAAGTAAAACGTTACAGATTTACAAAACTTAGCGAAAAAGTAATAGTTAATTGCAGCTATCAACAAAGAGCTACTAACGCCAAAGTACAGCTCACGTGCAAGCACTAGCTACGGGTGACAACGTCCTGCGCATGACGACTTACGGTCCGTTTCCGTCACCCGTACACACGAGAGAAACTACTTACGACGACCTAAAGCTCATTTGTGCAAGCACTAACTACGGGTGACGTCCTGCGCATGGCGACTAACGGTCCGTTTCCGTCAGTCGTCACCCGTAAAAGCGAGATAAACTAGTTACGACGACCTAAAGCTCATTTGTGCAAGCACTAACTACGGGTGACGTCCTGCGCATGGCGACTTATGGTCCGTTTCCGTCACCCGTAAAAGCGAGAGAAACTACTTACGACGACCTAAAACTCATTTGTGCAAGCACTAACTACGGGTGACGTCCTGCGCATGGCGACTTACGGTCCGTTTCCGTCACCCGTAAAAGCGAGAGAAACTACTTACGACGACCTAAAGCTCATTTGTGCAAGCACTAACTACGGGTGACAACGTCCTGCGCATGGCGACTTACGGTCCGTTTCCGTCACCCGTGAAAGCGAGAGAAACTACTTACGACAACCTAAAGCTCATTTGTGCAAGCATTAACTACGGGTGACAACGTCGTGCGCATGGCGACTTACGGTCCGTTTCCGTCACCCGTAAAAACGAGAGAAACTACTTACGACGACCTAAAGCCGACCTAAAGCTCATTATTGTGCAAGCACTAACTACGGGTGACAACGTCCTGCGCATGGCGACTTACGGTCCGTTTCCGTCACCCGTGAAAGCGAGAGAAACTACTTACGACGACCTAAAGCTCATTTGTGCAAGCACTAACTACGGGTGACAACGTCCTGCGCATGGCGACTTACGGTCCGTTTCCGTCACCCGTAAAAACGAGAGAAACTACTTACGACGACCTAAAGCTCATTTGTGCAAGCACTAACTACGGGTGACAACGTCCTGCGCATGGCGACTTACGGTCCGTTTCCGTCACCCGTGAACGCGAGAGAAACTACTTACGACGACCTAAAGCTCATTTGTGCAAGCACTAACCACGGGTGACAACGTTCTGCGCATGGCGACTTACGGTCCGTTTCCGTCATCCGTGAAAGCGAGAGAAACTACTTACGACGACCTAAAGCTCATTTGTGCAAGCACTAACTACGGGTGACAACGTCCTGCGCATGGCGACTTACGGTCCGTTTCCGTCACCCGTAAAAACGAGAGAAACTACTTACGGCGACCTAAAGCTCATTATTGTGCAAGCACTAACTACGGGTGACAACGTCCTGCGCATGGCGACTTACGGCCCGTTTCCGTCACCCGTAAAAACGAGAGAAACTACTTACGACGACCTAAAGCTCATTTGTGCAAGCACTAACTACGGGTGACAACGTCGTGCGCATGGCGACTTCGGTCCGTTTCCGTCACCCGTGAAAGCGAGAGAAACTACTTACGACGACCTAAAGCTCATTATTGTGCAAGCACTAACTACGAGTGACAACGTCCTGCGCATGGCGACTTACGGTCCGTTTCCGTCACCCGTGAAAGCGAGAGAAACTACTTACGACGACCTAAAGCTCATTTGTGCAAGCACTAACTACGGGTGACAACGTCGTGCGCATGGCGACTTACGGTCCGTTCCCGTCACCCGTAAAATCGAGAAAAAATACTTACAACGAACTATCAATTTTACAAAAATATTCTTTGCAATTTACACTATTTTTATAATTTTAAATATACTTTATAATTTTTAATATATATATATAATTATATACAATTTACAAATTTTCACCAAAGCCTAAATTTAGCCTGAGAACCACCAAGAAACTAAAAACATCTTCCCAACTTCCAAGTTTTCGAGATTTAATGAAGTCACGTGATTTTTCAGACAAAACTTTCTCAATTGCAAGCGTGCGCATAACGCCTATGAAACGATAAGAAAAACTAGCGACTTTACAGGTTACCATAAAGCGACGATATATAACTCCAAAAAGATGTAAACAAACCCAGCTGCATTTGTAGAGGTAGTGGGTGTTGATAGTAAACTGGTAATGGAAGCGTTTAATAGGCTGTCTAAAATTAAAATTTTAACTTCTTAAATAAAATGTATATATAATTAAAACTTATTTAACTAAGTGTAGGATATTTTCTCGAAATCGCCTAGGGAAAAACCGGTAGGGACAACGACATACATGTACGCGGGGTCTCAGTCGCAGGGGGGGGGGGCTTGCCCCGGACTTTCCGGAATGTTGGGGGCGGGTTGTCCTGACGTTTCAAGAAAAACTCTACGACGTAAAAAATTCAAATTTTGACCTGAAAATGTGAAATTTTTGAAAAATTAGGATATTCTTCGCAATTTTTTCGATTTATGCTCATTATAAAAGCATTTTACAGCAATCTGGGACAAATTCGGAGTCTTTGGTCACTTTTTCACCAAGGAGGGGGGGCTTGTCCTGCGATCTCAAATCCGTGGGGATGCCCCCCAGAACCCCCCCCCCCCGCCAAGTATAATATCTGTGGACAAAAACAAAGCGAGTACGAGCTACACCAACAGGCAGGGGCGGACCGTGACCTCCAAAAGGGGGGGATACGGCATAAACTTATTCAACCTTATTTGATTTTTTTGCTATATTCACAATATTCACAAACTGCGTTTCGAGTTGTGGTCGACTGTCGGCCACGCTGTTAGTTGAATATATGTACGTCTCGAAAAACAATGGCGTACTTGGAAAAAAAATTTGGGGGAATGATTTTTTGTATATAATGAGTTAAAGTGCACCTTTTAGTTATTTCAATACATAAATTCGCGTTAACAAACTCACGATAATTAAGCCACAAAGTAGCGGGGCTCTGGGGGCGGTAGCCCCCAGAAAAAAGTAGATTTTTTCAATTTTTAGACCGAATTTGCTCAACTGGAGACGTGTCGGAATTTTTTCCGACAAGAAAATTAAAAACATAGATCACATAGTATCTGACAGAGTATTGTGTGTATATGCAGCATAATGTACTCGCGTAGTCACGCATAGGATTTGATGAAAGTTGACTTTGACTACACAGAATACTAAACTACAGAGTTGCAGGGGTCTGGGGGCGACAGCGAGACTTTTTTGATTTTAAAGATAAATTTGCTCAATTGGAGACGTATCGGAATTTTTGTGTGTTAAGTGTGGTAGACAAGTATATAACTGCAGGAAAATGTACTCAAGTACCATGTATATACACGTGTGAAGGCTTTGGAGAAAGATAATCATTAGGAAGATTAAGCCAGAAAGGCATCTAGGGACGGGACACAAAACACGTCATTTTTCAAATGACTTGGTATGTACAAGGGTAGGGTAGTCAAAATGACGGTACAAGACCATACATGGGCAGCTAGCGAATTCTGCGGGGCGGTGGGCCACAGGGGGGGGGGGCGGAGCAACTTTTCCGGCTATTTTTGCTTCGTGAGCCACCAATTTCGCTTCGTGAGCCACTGATTTTTGCTCCGTGAGCTACCTTCGAAACATTCTGGGGGGGTGACGGACGTGTCTGGGGGGGGGGGGTGAGGATGCCTTCTGGGGGAGGGGGGGGGAAACCCCCCCAAACCCCCCGCCCCCCACGCCCATGTATATATGTACAAGACCCCCTCTAACAAATACACCAACGTTTTATTTAATAGTAACCACTAGTCCACTAATGGGTATATATAATACTTCACGCAATGCTGAACAGTGAACATGTAACAACAGATATGAAACAACGAAGCGAAATTAACTCAGCCCGTTGGTTCCGGAGGCGAGCAGCCTCCGGGGAGAATTTTTCAATTTTTAGGCCAAATTTCGTCAATTTACGGTTATTTTTGGTAAGCGGTTGCAAAAAATTTGTCTGTGCTCCGGGCAAAAGGGGGGGATATATCCCCTGTATCCCCCCCACCGTCCGCCCTTGCCAACAGGTAAAACGTAAACTACCTCGAGCGGCTACCAACGGACTCGTCGGTGGGCGCTGCTATCCTGAGCGGCTGCGCTGGAAGGCGGATCAAGTCGCTGCCGGTAAAGCTTGTTGAATCTTAAAGAACAGATAATTTTTTCATACAAAATTAATTCAACTTGAGCTAACAGTGTGTAACTTAAGGTAGCGCTCAGCAACAAAACTCATGTTCGGCGCTCAGCTCATGCAATAAATAGCAGTACCACTTTAATTGTACATCAAAGAGACTTAAAAAAACCTATTTAGAATACAGTTCAGCACTTTAATGTGAATGTGTCAAATTTTATGACCATGTCGAATTTCCTATTCACACTAATTTTGTCTTTGACCTAGCGCAACGAAACTTCAACCGATTTTGACGATCTTGGTATCGATAGAAAGATCTTTCAAAAATGTAGACGTGATTGATCTTCGATTTTTGATTTTTAGTTTTGATTTTGCAAAAAATCGATTTTTCAAAAATTAGTTGTGTTTGAGCGACTACAAATAGTGCTGCGAGCCAAAATTTGAAAATAGAAAAACTTTCACATCTGAATTCATATTTTTTCTTTCATTGTGCAAATTTTCAACTCGATCGCTATCGGCAGCGGGGAGTCAGGTCCAAAAAAAGTAGTCGATTTCGCTACGCAAAAATGTATATATATATAAGGTTTGCCCACACGTTTCACTTTTTCAAAATTAGACCTTTCCTATGACTGCATATTTCCGTTGAAAAAGTTACCAAAAGCCATACTAAATTAAATCAAAAAATTGACATTTTCGAAGATTTATCAGCTTTTTAGGTTTTTCAATTTCTATTTGCTATTTTCACGGCTAAATAACTCAACAAAGCTTCAGAATTTTAATGCCGTTTTCATAAAAAGATTTATTTTAATCTTCGATTTTTAATCTTTTTATGAAAAGGCCCTAAGAAACCGCGTATTTCAGTGATATGAGTAATCATTTTATATTGAAACAAAAAATGTTATGCTACGGCTACAAATTTGTCCAAAAAAAATTCAAAAAAATTTTTATCACAATATGCACATCAAATGAAATCTCTTTTTATTCTGAACAACTTTCGTTCAAGACATTATGGTCAAAAATGTCGCTGAAAAAAATTAAACGCCAAAGTTGGTTCCCCTGAGCGCCACCTTAAGGACAGAGGAGGTTTTCTGGGGATGGGGGAATTTCGAGCTCCTCCCCCGTTTTTCCAAAATCCTTAGAACCCACCGTTTTGAACTACACTCGACGATAATGTATCTACCAAAAAGAACCATCGAAAGAAGAAAGAAATGCAGATACCTGACTGAAGTCAGAAGTCAGAAGTGCAGAAGTCTATGATTTGGCTGACATTGGAAATACCGCACACCCAAAATCGAGCCGTCATTTTTGCCAGTCGGGCCGTCCAGGCAAACTCCGATCCATTCGCCAGCAGCAAATTGCGTTGTGCCTAAAAAAAACAAAAAAAAAGACATAAAACAAAACAAAACAACAAAACTAAGCCGAAAAACTGAGAATTGAAAACTAGGCGTGTATATTTGCGGGCACATTTATGGCTACATTATATACAATCACGAAAGTATATATATATATTTTTGTTTTGCTTGTCAACTATCCGACTGATACAAAATCTCTTTATTGGATTGAATGAGTTTGCACCTCGATGAAAATACAGTTTAACAATATTATAAAAAGACCAAAGACCAAAGCTAGCTATTTTTCATTAATAAAGTAATTACTAAATCTAAATCTACGTCTGAATCTAAAATCTAAATCCAAATTTGAGCGTAAAATCACCAATGAAAGCCACTTTTCCGGCCTTAGTGCCGCCCACGTAGCACCGATCACCAATAGTCCAACCGTCTCCATAAGAACTGATGCTGTTCAGAGATTCACGACCTAGCAACAAACATTACCATTCACATTATTAATTACATATATACATAATTTATGTATTTTATTTAATTTAAAACTGATATTTGAAATTTAAATTTGACATTTATTGTAGAAATCTGGTGGCGACTACCCCCAGGAAAACGTTGAGAATTTTTTATTTTTAGGCGAATTTGGTGAATTGGGAATTGAAAAATTGACAAGGGCTGTAATTAGACGCTCGTCCTCCACTCCCACAGGAAAACCAGTGAATCTGAATTATCTGTATATAAATTTTTTTATGTTATATACTGGGTTTTTTTTTTGCGCAAAAACGTTCGCAATTGCGAAAAAAAATTGAGGATTGCGAAAAATTTTCAAATCTTTTCGCAAAATTGCGAAAAAATTTTGACGCAGTGGAGGTGAACTCGTAAGGTCTATGTGCTGATTTTTGTGGTTTAGTCGGAAAAAGTTTCCGATACGTCCCCAATTGACCAAATTTGGCCTAAAAATTGAAATTTTCTCCGAATTTTCTGATCCCTTACGCCCATTCTCGTGCAACTTGTTGACTTGATGTTTCTAGTGACTGTAAATGGGACAGATTTTCTTCCATGTATCATCACCCCAACTGCATGTAACACTAATAGACAGTATAATATAGGTCGGAGGTGACAATTAAGAAAGGCCTAACTTGGTCATTGGCCGGGTCTTCTCGTATTTCTTTACGGCTGAGCATGGAATGTGAAAATTGTGAAAAATTACACAAAATTCTCAGGAAGGCTACATAAATTTAAATAAAAATGTCAAAATCGCTGCTTTTTATCCAAAAAGGGTAAAAACTGCGTCAGTCTTAATCTGTATAGGCGGAATAATGTTTTATTAACATTTAAATGTTAAGTCTACTGCATTACGTAGCAAAAGTATGTCTGCGAAAAAATTTTTGATTTTGCGAAAAAAATTTCAAGCTTTTCGCAAAATTGCGAAAATTTGCCAGCGAAAAAAAAAACCCAGGTTATATAATATACACAGATTTTTCAGATATTTTTACCCTTTCCATTCAGAGACTTTTTAGACTTTCATGAGGAATTTTAAATAAATTTCAGAATTCAGAGAAATTCAGGGAAAATTCAGAGAATTTCACCCAGAACTCACAGACTCTGAATTTTATCTGAAAAATGTTACTGGCTTTTTAGATAGGCTACAAACTTCTAACCTAGCCTATTCGAAAGAGCGTTTAATTTTGACCCACCTGGGTTTGGGGGGATATATATAGGGGGTGGGGGACTCCAAAATCCAGATCATTAGGTGAAAAAATGCCGTTTTTCCGACTTATTCCACCCCTAAGGGTTTTAACACCAATAATTTCACTCCAGATTTTTATTAAAGGGGGCGACATCTATTTTGGGGACAAAAGATCAGATTGGGGGCTTGGCTGACAATGGGGGTTTTATATTTTTATTAAAAGATGGGGTAGGAAGCGTTTCAGGCCCAAAAATAACTTTCCCCCCCTGCCGAAGATTGACCGAGTTTAGCGTCCTGCCAGCGACAGGTGCTATTTGATGCATTTTTGTTAAGTTTTCTCCCTCCTATACGACAATAGCAACGTAGATTTTTCGTTAAACAACCCAAATTTAGTAGTTGAAAACCACGTTAACTTATGAAGTCCAGAGTTTTCATCGCAGAGTCGATTAACAAATTGCTAGACTAGCTGTCTAAGCGCTTCTCTACTCAATGCTATTTCATTATGGGCCATGATTCTGACCCACACACCGCAAGTTCAACAGTGATTAAGGACTAAAGTTGGCCAAAGCACCATGTCTCGGCTAAATTTTTTGGTCTCTAGACTGTAGATTCTGACACGACGTACTGTGCGGCGGCGTAACGCACCTTTAGCCTTTTCTATTAAGCGGTTTTTACGGTTTTTTAAGCAAGTTTACAAGCAATTCAAAAGCTGTCCCACTTCACCCCAAAAATAGCCCGAGACCCTGAAACAGCCGGGGTGAAATGGGACAGACCCAACCTCATCCAAGTGAGGTCAGAGGTTACTGAAAGTTGTGTAGTTTTTTACCGGTGCTTACTGTGCATGTTTCTATAGTAGACTTATCCTTCGATACATTTTGCATGAAAAATAAGTCAAACGTTTGCAAGATGTGAAAAAGGTTTGCAAGACTCAAAAAGTTGATTACACGAAGGGGGTATATTCGACAACATACTGGCACAACCCTTATTTGTATAATGTCATGAAAATACATTGTTTATATATATAGCATATATATGGTGTAGTTGTTAGTTGCATGTTTCGGAATTCTTTCTGAAACTTTTAAGGTGGTGGTGTCCCACTTCGCCCCACAAAACACTGTCCCACTCCACCCCGGGGTACTATACTACGTTATAGCCTAA
This sequence comes from Trissonchulus sp. WLG1_4, assembly GCA_030248245.1. NCBI lineage: Eukaryota > Metazoa > Nematoda > Enoplea > Enoplida > Ironidae > Trissonchulus > Trissonchulus sp. WLG1_4. The sequence goes on along the minus strand of JASANF010019374.1, from coordinate 5,527 downwards.
GCTAAGCCTAAAGGCCGATTTACACGCCGCGACTTCACAGGAATTTTCCGCCTTTTTTCTGTCACTTTTCGAAGCAGAAAAACGGTTTTCGATTACTTTTCCTCCACTTTTCCGACAGATTTCTGTCATTTTTTTGTCAGTTTCCTCCACTTTTCCGTCGATTTATATCAGTTAGTTTTCCGTTATTTTTCCTCTTAATTTCTTTCACTTTTCCGCTTTATTTCTTTCAGTTTTCTGTTTAATTTCTTTGACCTTTCCGCGTTTTTTCTTAACTGTTTCCGCTTTATTTCGTTCACTTTTCCACTTTTTTCTTTAACTTTTCCGCTTCTTTTAGTTCAGTTTTCCGCTTCTTTTCGGGCACTGTTCCGCTTCTTTTCGTTTACTTTTCAAGTTTTATTCGTTCGCATTTCCTTACTTTTGCAGCTATTTTGCTACGTATATTTTTCGCAAAATATAATTATATAATCATGGGCGTAGCCATGGGGGGGGAGGGTTTAGGGCATACATGTATATGTATGAGAGAGGGATTAGACCCTCCAAAGTCGAGGGGCCGGGGGGAGGGTCCCGGAAATATGGGCAAAATTTAAAAGAAATGCCAGTTTTTTGGGAAAGTTTCACAAACTCTTGCAAAATTTACGGTATTTTTGGTCGGTCCAGGGGTCCAAAATTTGGCCGAAGAGCCCCCCGCCCCAAAGTTTTGACCCCGTTACATGCATGGGTCAGGGTCTGAAACACCCTTTTGGTCGAACCTAAAGAAATAGTCAACGAGGGGCTAGGCTGGCAGGATTTTTCCTGAAAATTTCGATTTTTTAGTACCTAAGCCTGAGCCTAAGCCTAAGCCTGAACCTAAGCCTAAGCCAAGGCTGTTACTAGGCCTAAGTCTAAGCCCGATACTAAGCCTAAGCCTAAGCCTAAATTGACGCCTAGTTTGAATTTGGTCAAAAATCGAACGTTTCCGGTGAATTTGGCCATTTTTTCGGAAGAAACGGGGTCAACGTGCCTTTGTTTTGATTTCAAAAAATTGTAAACAATTATTCCGACACCATTTAAACACGTTTAGAATGGAGAAAACACGTGTTTCCGAAAAAAATTGCGAAAACGTCCCTCAGTGAGGGTTCAGATTTCGGGGGGTTATATCTCAGAAAATCCAAAAAATGAAATAGGGGTTTATGAGGCAAAAATGCTTCCCCCAAGGTGCTCTACTCAAAAAAATAGGTCCACTATCCCCCCCCCAACTGCATTTAACCCAAAATTTTGGGTACCCCTCCCCCTTTAGAGGGACACCATCCCCCTGCGTCAACTCATTATTGAGCCCCGAATATGACGCAATTTTTACCTTTAAAAAATGCTGTTTCGAATGTTTAAATGGAGTCGGAATAATGTTTACAATATTTTAGAATCAACGCGAAAGGCATGTTGACCCCGTTTCTTCCGAAAAGTTGGCCAAATTCTTCAGAATCGTCCAATTTTCGACCAAATTCAAATTGGGCCTCAACGTAGGCTTGGGCTTAGGCTTAGGCTTATAAATTAAACATTGAAATTGAAATTAGGGCTTAGGCTTACGTGCCTTTCCTTCCTGCATCATATATATAGTGGTGCGGGAAAAAACCTAGTGCTTCCTGGCCGAACCTTACGACATAAGACCTTTTTGAGTATGCAGGTGGAAAGCGCATCCCAAACTGACTTAACACACCAATTTTTGTGCAGTTTTGATGCCTGTAGCATTTTTTATAAAATTTCAAAAGTTTCAAACTGACATTTTTTCACCGTGAAAACACGTTTTTATAGGTTTTCGCATGCGCTGAGTTCATTTTTAACACTTTCCATGCGAAAAAACGTTGATTTATACCTATTCGAAAAAATTCTATTTTTGTCGAAAATCATCGTTTTTCGACATATTAGGGCTAATCGTCGAAAATTATGACCAATACAGTCGTAACATCAGCCTGAAGTTTGATTGTCATAAAATAACACATAATAATATATTTAATACAGCTCTCTTAGCAACATATTTAGCTCATTTATACTAAAAATAGTAACTTTGCCAACTGAAAAAAGAGGCGAAATATATATACATAGTTAAATTGAGCTTGCATATCAAAAGTTTTATATTCTTTTGGCGTATACAATAAATTAAATACATTTTCATATAAAATTAAGCATCATTAGGCATAAGTAGCGATTTTAACTGAAAGCGAATACCATAAACACTATTTACAAACGTCATTGATGCTCAGCAGCAAGCTGGGACTGACAGTTAGTTTCGGTTTAAAAATGCAGCTTTATTTATGATTCCACAGTAGCAAGTGTCCTTTTATTTGATGCAAACAACTAAGACTAAGCCTTTTCTGACCCAAATACTAAGCCTGAGCCTAAGCACTAAGCCTCAGCCTAAGCACTAAGCCTAAGCCTAACCTAAGCACTAAGCCTAAGCACTAAGCCTAAGCCTGAGGCTAAATTTTATGGAAAAACCTACTAATAAGCATCAAAAATAAATTTGCTGCACTAAAGTACACCAACCAGTTCCATATTTCAAAAAATTCCCAGCTATGGCCCGAAATTTGCATTGAACCTTACTTGTGCTGTAACGCTTCAATCAGCCTGGCTCGGGTAGCTTCAGAAAAAGTTTTGAACTTTTCAAAGCGTGAACCGATTTACAAAATTTTCTCAGCATTTAGTAGCTTAGAAGTTGCCCTTTCAATGGTAGCAGCAGGTCTTCATTTGATTCAGTTTTTTTGCGTAAATCCAATTTTGCGCAAAAAATTTCATGTAAAGTTTAATTTTTTGACAAAGTTTGATTTCCAGATAAAGCTTACATCCTACAAACTTCTAACCTAGCCTATTCGAAAGAGCGTTCAATTTTGACCCCCCCTAGGTTTGGGGGATATAGGGAAACTCCGTATCATTAGTCGAAAAAATGCCTTTTTTCCGACTTATTCGACCCCTAAGGGTTTTAACACCAATAATTTCACTTCAGATTTTTATTAAAAGGGGCGACAGCTATTTTGGGGGCTAGAGATCAGATTGGGGGCATGGCTGACGATGGGGGTTTCATATTTTTATTAAAAGATGGGGTAGGAAGCGAATTAGAATCAAAAATAATTTCCCCCCCCCCCCCCCCCCCCGCTTCAGTCTGACCCACTTCTGAAGCTCAAAAACAGCGAAAAACGTTGTGGTTGACCTGTGACTGTTCAAAGTTTGTGCGGGAAAAAACCCTATTGTGGGGAAAACCCCTATTTTGTTTGGTGACAACTTTTTACTAAAACTCACCGATTGTTGCTACAAAAGTTGATTCAACTGGGCTAAAAACATGCGTAGACTGCATTGAAACCGCTTTTTCGGCAGAAAAAGTCGTTTTTTGTCGTTTTGGACCATACCCCGACACCCCTTACGAAGCCTGTTTTGGTGATGTTTCACCAAAATTTGGCATTTTTAGGCTTTAGCTGCTGCGTACCATTTAAATGCAAGAATGGTAGACGCGAGCGGTGTTTACCCACCGTTTCGAAGGTAATAAGCGCCAAATCTCTTTTTAATGCTTTTAAATACGGAAAAAAATGCATAGTTGGGCAGAAGTCATATTTTCTGCCAAAAATGGTCAATTTTTGAAGAGTCATTGTGAGTCACATTTGTGTCAGAGAAACTGTTTTTTTAGTCCATACTGCAGCCTAAGAGTTGTAGAACACGATGAAATTGTATTTATAATCACTGCTAATAGAACAACCAAAAAAAGTGATAGGGTTTTTTCCCCGCATTAGGGTTTTTTTCCCGCATAGGGTTTTTTCCCGGAGGTTTCGAGACTTATTACTCAGAAACGTGAGTAGTTAGAATCCATTTTATTAGTGCAACAGTTACGCGAAAGATGGCCGTTATAACAGCCGCGAGCATTAATGAATTTTATTTGTGTGGAGCACAGGACGACCCGAAAAGTTGAAAATAGGGTTTTTTGCCCGCACCACTATAAAATTCATTGTAAAACTAAGCCTGAGCCTCAGCCTAAGCCCAAACTCAGCCCGCTAATATCTTTGGGACTAAGCCTGAGCATATATACTGCATAAGCCTAAGCCTAAATCCTAATCTAAGGCTGCATTTGAGTATTTTTGAAAACGCACACGCACACACACATGTGATGAGCCTTGCAAGAAGGAGAGCTCAATCTTAGGCTTAGATTTAGGCTTAGGTTCAGGCTCAGGCACTTAAAATCTAAATTTTCAGAAAAAAACCTGCCAGCTTAGCCTAGACAATCCTGCCAACTAAGCCTAGACGATGCCTTAAAACATCATACCGCACTCAAAAGTATCCAAAAACAGGGGTTATAGCCAGGGTTTTTTTTTCAAAATCGGCACTGTGTAAATGATGTGTAAATTAAAAATTTGCTGTGTAAATTAAGGGTCTGTTGTGTAAATTTTTAAAAGTGTGTATTTTAGTATTTTTTAGGTAAAAATTGACCGTTTTTGCACGCGAAAACTAATATTTCGCCTTTGATACTCGAACTACATACGAAAATAAAATAATATATATGAGATTATATATAATCGAAAGTTTTAGCGCTTTTGTCAGTTCAAGTATCCGACACGTCAGGACAAGCCCCCCTAAAATTTCAAAAAATCTAAGACAAGCCCCCACCCCAAGCCAAGACCCCGTGTACATGTATGGTTCACACAGACAGAGAGTTGTTTTATCAGCCAGATCCTACACAATTGTTTCAAATCCGGGTGTAAAACCGGGTTAAATCCGGGTATTAAAGTAGTTTGCAGTATTACAAGAAATCGCACAGACAAGCTCAGCATGTCAGATTTTTCACTTGCAACTTTCAAGTGCATAAAAACAAATGCTAAAATAAAAAATAATAAGCCGTTTAACAGCAGAAACTGAAGATTTTTTGTTTTTTGGTCAAAAATTAGACTTAATTTTGTTAGCACAAAGAGGTTACAGGCTGCAATCGCCACTTCGAGAATTTTTGTAAATTTTACAACCAAAATAGGCCGTTCAATCAACTTTTAGGGGAAAATGGGTCTGTGTAAATCAGTGTGTATTTTTATTTTTTGCTGTGTAAATTAGGCGGCCGGTGTGTAAATACACCCTATTTTACACAAAAAAAACCATGGTTATAGCCATTTTTCGCTTCGAACTTTGGCCTACGTTCACTTCCAAAAACACTGAAAATGCAATTTTCAAGGGGTCATAGCTCAGGAAACACAAATTTATAGATATGGGTTTTATTACAAAAATGTTTCCCTTGAGGTTCTCTACTCCAAAAAATAGGTCCACTATTCCGCCCTCCACTGAAATCCCTTAAAAACAAATGCTTACATATTGAATCTTGAATCCCCCCACAGGAAAATTATTTCTAGAAAAAAACTAGAAAAAAACCAGAAAAAACTAGTTTAAACTAAAAAAATTACCTAGTGTTGTTCTAGTTTTTTACAAAATTTCAAATTCTTCCTGACAAAAATCTAGTTTTTTCTGTTTTTCTTTCTAACTGCCAGTCTCTGTCTCACGATCTAGTTTTAGTAAAAGTGAGTTAGTA